>JBAJNP010008024.1:0-21147 GCA_036877545.1 Yasuhikotakia modesta | reverse complement strand
ATATCTTGTCACATCTGAATAAATGCAAGCACACAGAGGTGCAGCAGATACTCACACATGGCCAGTTTCATGCGCCACCACAAAAGCAGATGAGAAACCGTCCTCATGATTGAGGGTGCAGCTCCGCACGGGATGACACATGCCTGTGACAGGAGCGTAACCTAGCAACAAAACAACACCTGATTGAGTTTGTCCTCCTCTCATCTCCACTGCACACACTCCTGTCACTGATCTATTGAGGCACTGGTCTCAGGAGTGTGGTCAAGACTATATCAAGGTCATTGTGAGACTCCAAGAACTCCATGTCCTTATAGAGACATTATAGGTCATTATAGACCCATTATAGAACACTATATGTCCTTATTGATCCATTACACATGTAGATCCATTTCAGTGTGTTTGTGTATTTGTTCACATATGTAAAATGTGTGCCAGTTGCATGTGTGAGCTGGTTTATACTTTACCCTGCATTCCTGTAGGCCCAAATTCCTGCCGTGTGAGAAAGATGGCATGATCGTGGTATTCTTTATCATTGGTGTCCTTCCTCTGCTGTTCAAAAGCCCAGCGACAAACATTCTCCAAACTCTGAGAAGGGTTGCCCAGCTCTATGAGGCTTGAGGACTGCAAGCAATCAATCAGAAGATGTCAGCCATAATCAAAACATCATCCAAACTTACCATTTCCTTCCTCAATGCATGTTTCTGGTGTTGCTGTGCATGATTCATCTGAGTACAATATTCCAAGGAAAACAATCTGTTTTTGATCAAAATGTAGGAACTTGCTGGGCCCCTGAAACAACTTCTGCTGGCATCACAGGTCTATTTTGTTACATAGGTACAGCCAAAAGACACTATAAATACAGCGTACACAGTAGTTGTTCCTTCAAACAAACACCCTCATACTTCTCCCCTACATACTTTCCTTAAGTGAACTCAACTTTTGTTTGATTTTGAGACCTTGAGGAATGAATCACAATTACTTTCTCTGGTCACAGATGCCACTAATAAACCTTAACTTGTATAGAACCCAGAACATCCTTTTAATCAGAGGCCAGATTTCTAAACAATTGCATCAATACACAAGAAAGGCAAACCACTTTAAACTTCAGCACACTTCAATGATACTCCGCTAATCTGTCAACTCAAACTGTATAATCAAATCAAACTTGTTGAAATTAAATGTTTATGTAATTAAAACTGTACATTGTAAACCACTGCTGTTATGATCACTCAGAAGTTTCATTTCATGCTCGTGCGGACACAGATGTAAACACAGCTCCACTCGCTCTGCGCAGGAGGAAGATAAATGCGTGCAGAGAAACATCCAGACAGGAATGCGCTGCTGTGTTTTCATGACGTGGCCACGAGAGCCATGGAAGTACTAGATCCTTTCCAGATGCGTGTCCTAAACTGCCTCTGTCTCCCTCAGCCTCGTTTTCTTTCGGGGTCATGAACTCCGAAAAAGACGCCACAGAGCGATGTAAGGCCACTAGCGTGCGATAGGGGGCGACTTCACCATTCCGCTGCATTAGAGAGCCGTGAGAAACAGGGCGGTGGGTACGAACAGACAACTCCGCTCAGCATCACTCACAGCACAAGTGCTTTTAAGGCTTTATTCTTTCATTACACATCAATATATTTGCGTGCATTACATGTGGAGGCTGATAAAATATACCTTAAGGCTGGCAAACTGGTGTGTTTATTAACTGATGTTTTAAATGTACCTTAAACCAAGGCTTAGGGATTATTGCTTTTTAAGAAGGTTGTTTCATCTACCTGACTCGGTTTCATTATATAAACACACAGAAACAAAAATGTAATTATATGACTTTACAATTTTGATTCTTTCGCCATGCAATGTAATAACACTGATGTACTAAGGTCACATGTGTATGTTTACAGAATATAAACACGCGGACGCGCCAAACAATCTAGGATCAAGGACCGGGACTGTTTTATAATTTGTTATTCATCATGCCATCATTGTGTCATTTATATATCGGTTGATAACACAAAAGAGTGATGATGGCTGTTTCTCTGAATTCTGCATACGGGAGAATCCTTGCTCGTCTTCATCTGATCTACACCTTGCTTTCACTCGTACTTAAACACACGTGCACGCTTTCCCTGAATGGATTCAGGTTATACCATGTCAGGGTCTCTTTCACTTTCAGTACGAGGAGAGGGATGAGCAGAAGCACATATGCAGAAGAAACTGCGATGCTGGAAGCTTGTTGGAGGTGCGCAGGGTCACTGTTGATCAGTGCGTGCCGCTGCCGGCAGCAACCGTTGCCACAGTAATTGGGAATGATGGACAACCTGCTGGCAAGACGGGCGAGGCTGCATGCTGATCGGGGCTGGGGCTGCAGAGGAGAGAAGAGGGTGTGGAGGAACCAGGCGTTTGTGGAAGAGTGAGAAAGAGAGGGAGGGAGAAGATACAGACGGAGAAAGATCTGACAGTCTTAAAGGCTGCGCTATTGAAATAAGCGGGTGGTTTAGAGTGGCGGTTCTCAACTAAGCGTCTGAGCAGAGGTGCAATGGGTCACAAGTATGTTCTGCTGCAAAGCAAATAAAAATATAATGCTGTAGAGATATGATTAAATATAAAGATAATTTATTAAATAAACAGGCTCATCAAGTTTTAAACAGGAGGAAATAGCTAATATCTTTTTGTATATATTGTAAGTGTAAAGGCTGTGTGAGGGCAAATCAGATTCTTTGGCATTTTGCCCAAACTTTATCTGTCACTTGATAGAAGCTACTATAGCTAAATTAAAGTCATACATGGACAGGTTGTGTGTGTCAGGATCTTCAGGATCTTTAGTGTGTCAGGAGCTTTAAAGTATGTAGGGTGAGAAAAAACAACTGAGACAACATTAAATATGGGGTTTTCATGCAACAAGGATTGCAGGAATCCATCATAAATTTGGAAACATTTGGAAACCAATCGCTTAAAACTTTTGAAAATGATTTGGCTTATGCAGGTCATAGTAATATTAATACATTTAAATGTTTGATTTAAAGAACATTTTTAATTTCATGAGCACTTTAGCAAAGTTTGTTTATTTAGCAGAAGTAAACAGATCAAGCCTTATTGCACAGCAGAAAACCATGGATGACAGTTTAATGTCAACCGTACAGCATTTGAGTTATAGTAGCCATGAATCGCTTTGTGTGTCTGTGGGTTTTTTTCAAACCTGTGTATTTGTTTATTAGTAAATTTAAATTACAATCCAAAAAAATAAAAAAGCTAAGCTATAATTCTAAGCTTAATAAACCACTTTTTATTTTGTAATTTTTATGGTAATACTGTAAGTACCTGCATAATGAATTCTGAAAGCTTTAGGGAAAATATGCTGCATTCAATCATTTCAGACCAGTTTTTAAATTAAACACAAACTGTCAGGAAAGGTTTGAGACTAAACTGTCCCGACTTGTGTTTGCCTAACACAAACCACTATTCAATAGTTTGTATATAATATAATAAAATAACTGTTTGTTCATTGCAAATGTAGCAGAATTATATTGAACATTAAATTTTAATCTCTGTGAAAGCCAAACGTTACAAATGTACTTACTACTGTAAATGTATTTACTACTGTAAGCACTGTATATGTACATTTAATATAATTTAACATAATTTATCATGACATGATGAGAGCTGATGAGGAGGTAGAGACCTGTGTGCCAACTGCCTGATGAGTTGAAGCAGGACAGTTTGCATTTTAAGAACTTAATCCTGCAAAGACAAGGCCAGGGGACGATTTCCACAAATCAGCATGGAAAACGCCATCTGCCTGACCCGCGGCAGACCTCTCTCTAACCTGAAACAACACACACTATCTGTCACAGAGGAAAATCACCATTTATCATAATGGCTGGGGGTGGTAGTGTATCTCAGAATGAGGAGCAGATTTTGAGGGCACCATAGTGCTGTAAACTATTCCTCTGTCTGGGTGAACTGACATTTGTGGTGGAAACACAGAGAAGTGATAGATTATCATGTTTAAGTGCCTTAGAAAATCTACCTTACAGATTACACATCCGGACAGAACTTCTGGGAACAGATTCTTACTTGTTGAACCATTGATACTGGTGGAATCAGTGGTAATGTGTTAAACCTCACCACTCAATCATGCAACTATTACTCCACACATCAAATTATTCAGATGTTCTCAAAAGAAACAAACTGTTCGGAAGATGGTCTCAGTATGTGAAATATGAATTCTGCTGCACTGACAGGACCAAATAAACATTACAAATAATAAAATAAACTGGCCTGCCATTATTAAAAAAGCTGTATGTACACAAATTGTATAGCACTATACCAGCTTGTAATTTAAGTTGTAAGAACAGTTACCCAACATTTCCATAAACAATATATTAAAATACTATTTTGGAAGTGATAGGGACTGTTAGAAAGTTTAGTTATTTAGATGTTTTTTGAAATTGTTTTTCTTTTTCTATATGCTGCAAATAAAGGCTGTTCTTAGATCTGTTAGGGTTATGAGGTACACATCATCTGTGACCGCCTACCTGATCTAAGTCTCTCTCTGATCAGTCTCTCTCTGATCATAGGTTACAGACTGGAAAGCACTTTAAGGAGCTGTTTATGAATGAGGCAGGATCATCATTGATTGTTTATACAGCATTCTTTATTCTGCTTCCCAGAATACCTTGCTGGGTCCCATTGGGTGCTATGTGTGTTTGTTTATGTATGTGTATGTAATGGCGGGAGGGGGGGTTTATTCAGCAGGCAATTGCATAACATCAGCACTGTGTGCTTTGGTGTTGAACTGTGCAGGCGTGCAACTTTGAAAAGGCTCCCCTGGGAACCCTTTGCTTTTAGTTCCCTGTGTGTTCAGTCCGGTGGAATAACAGGCCCCAGGCCATGGTGAGCACCCAGCAGAAGGAGGTGGGAAAAAATGTGCATGTAAGCTAAGCTGGCAGTGTGTTTATGTGTTTGTGTAGGTGTGAGAAAGAGGGTGAAAAAGAGAGAGAAAGGGGTGTGTGCCTGTACATGTTTACAGCTGATACAATATGTCAAACTGTCATGGTGCAGAACCGCTGAGGTGCTAAACAAATACAGTGAGGGTTGAGATGTATCATTTAGGGATTTTTGTGAAAGATAAAGGTTTTCTGTAGGTTAGAACTGTGTTATTTAACAACTCTAAAGACAAGGATCTGTTTTAGTTTGAAATCAATCCTGCACAGTGTGACCAGGAACATGCATTAGGAAAGTACAATGACATTTATGTATCTGTCAGATGCTTTTATCCAAAGCAGCAGTAAATTCAACATACACAGTTTTGATCTGTGTATCGAACCCTCAGTCGAACCCTCAGCTTTTGTTTTGTGGACACCAGCTTTACCAATGAGCTACAGGGACACCAAGTCCCTATATATGGAGATTTTGAATTCATGTTCACAGATGTATGAGTTACAGATGAGTTCTTACTTTTTTGGCATCCACCAAAACAATCCGAACTAGCACCACGTTGATTTGTGCCCCGAGAGAATGGTCATGATAGATCTCATTTACCTGTAAAGAAAAAGCAATATTAGATTCAACATTAAAAACTTTATAGACAGACTTCAAGTCCAAAGTCTATATAAGGAGGATAATTGTGAAAAAAGATAATTCTGTTTGGGTTCTTGAAACTCAAGGTCAAACTTAAGGTTAAACTAAAGCACTTTAAATGTGAATTATGCCTGTGATATCCAAGACTAATACCAGAGTTATCTTTTGTAGATTCAATAAATGCCAACATTTTAGTCTCACTTCTACACTTGTTTTAGCATTATTCCAGCTAACAATGTTAGGTTTCCCCAACGTTCCATTAGGTAATAAAAATGTTAAAAACATTAGAAATAATTGTTTTGACGTGTAATATATAACTTAAAAATGCTTTAAAAACTTTCTACTATTTTTATTACAATATTGTTGAGGAAACTAGCTAATGCTTTGAGAATGGCATGCTTTATGCAGTCATTTATTTTAATAGGCTTTCAAGAAAAAAAGTCAAAGTTATTGTAGTTATTTAAACCAATTATTCTAATTTAAGAGAACTTTGAACTTTGTGTTTAAAACCAACATACAGTAACCTGTTAAACATAGCCCTTGTGACGACCTTCCTCTGTGACAACATGCCCAAACACACCAGCTTTCCAAATTTATATCCGCTAACACACAAGAGAGCCCTTTTCATTTCCCATGATTCCTCAGTTTGACTTCTCACCCTGTGCCTCAGCCATCTTTACTTACTCAGTTCACTGAGGGATGGGTCTAATGCACTGTGGGAAACACAGTTCCCAGACAGAGAGGGAGACAGAGACAGACAAATTGGTACAGAAGTTCAGACATGGTGTCCTCTGCTGCTCTGGAAGCCTGCTAATGAGACACTGAGATGTATACACAGCCAACAATAATGAGATTTCTGATGGACAGACTGCAAAGAAGGGGAGCAAGAATAAGAGACGCAAGCAAAAGAAAAAGAAAGGAGTTTAAAAGAGGGTGGAAGGAGAGAAGGAAAAAAGAGGACAGAGGTATAGGAATTATACAATGTGCTTTAAGAAACCCATGCATCCCTGTTTTGGTTCACCTGCTTTTAACATGTAGATTTAACTGTTGCTAAGCAACCAGCAAACTTCAGAGTAGGGTGGGGCCCTGTGCACACAGTTGTAGCCTCTCTTTTGCTATGTCTCTTAGAATTCCCAGCATTCCCATCATTTAACATAAACAATTCCTTTTGTGCTTTGTTTGTCAGTGTTAAATGTATAAAATGTGTTGAGAAGGTTGTTGTCCTGCCTTTTTGGAAAATAGTCATTTATATTTTATCTTTAAAGTTCTCTGATTTGCTTGGCCACCGTGCAAAAAAACTGTATAACACTGACTGTATAACACGACTGATTGACTGTTTATTTTTATAAAATCCATAACTTTTAGGAATACATTAATTCTTCCTCAGTTTTCAAATCAATATATATGTCTATCTCTGAAACTACTGTACAGGACTTTTCCGAACTGTTCGCCAAGATTTCTTCAGCAACTCTATAGAGCAGAGCTCTTAGACTCAGTTGCCGTGGTAACAGTGTTAATACAAATGACTGGTAAAAGCTTAGATGACTTCCAGGTGACCATGACTCCAGTGTTCTGAACGTTAATGATCGTTAAACTGAGGCACGACTTTCATACAGAACACACACTGTGCAACACCTCAGGACTCTGCATTAGGAGAAGCATTGCATGATGGGATATGAATACTGCCTTGTTTCCATGCTCCACTTCAAAGGAAAAAAGTAGCCCAGAGTGGCACTAAAATTCAGTACACATATACACATTTCAGAAAAGGTTGAACAAATGAAGTTGGATGGATTGTAATATTAATTTGAGTCACGCATCAACAACAACAAACTGAGTTCTTCCTCAACCTCTGACAGGATAAAAATGCTATGGCCCCCTTTGTCTATGTTAATGACTATGAGTGGGTAGGTGTCATTAGTTTTGCTGGCCTTATTCAGTAGCGGTGGGTTGCATCAGCCTACAGGTAACTAATGGAGACCTGGAGGTCGGGAAGTCAGAAAATCATTAATATCTCATTAATAATGCAGAAGGGGGCATTGTGGCTTTGCTGCTATAGGAGGAGGAGGACAGAGTAAGAAAAATAGTTGTGAGAGATGGAAAGATATGGTTGGAGGAGAGCAGGTGGGGAACTGAGTGTTTATGTTATGAGCACAAGCTGTGGGGGTAGAAGAAAAATTAGGAAAAATAAGACTATTAAGAAAAATGTGTTCAATGTTCCAACTATGCACAGCAAATTAAAACTGTCCTATATAAGATAAACCATGTAAGAGGAAATAAATCTTATAAGAGAATGTTAGAAGTGAAACCACCCAGAAACAGCTTGTAAAAAAGGACAAAGCAGCCATAATAATAAACAATGGATACAATGGATAATTTATTGAAAAAAAACTAATATAATAAAGGCTAAAGATGGACATAGGGGTTCCTATAAATATACTATAAATATTATTTCTTAATCTACTAAACTGACATTATTTGTATCAGTTTCAGTATACATGAGCTGCTTTTACACTTTAAATGCACTAAAATGAAGTACAATCCAAACATTACATGCATATAATTCTGAATCAATGTTCTGTTACAGTGTGAGTGTGAAGTGAGCGTGTCCTCTTTACATTGCGGTGTAATGTACAGGGACACTCAGAGACATGAGGGGACGCACTGATGGACGCTATTTGCTCAGATTCATTACTGAATCTCTGCCATTTTCACTTGACATTTTGGACCATTATTACCTGTCTGACATTTCAGGACGAGAACAACGTGTCTATGAAGAGCTGATTACATAATGGTCTGCCTCCTGCACGTCTTGTTTACACCTGAGGAGCAACTAATTTAGAGGGAAGCAATTAATATAGTCCACTTTCAAATCACACTATTAATGCTACACACAAAGGTCTCAGATCCATTACACAGGTTGGCTGAGCTGCGCACATGAGTAAATATATGAAACAAGCTTGAGTACAAGCATTAGAGGCCTGTGCTGGTGTGTGCTTGTGTGAGCCTGTGCTACAGGTATGGAAACGTTTATCTTAGATTGGCAGGTTAAGATTTTGCTTGAGTAAACTGATGAATTTGTCATATAAAATGAACAGTACACAGAACAACATGTGTTTGCACTAAACACTTGTGAATAAGTGCTAAAACACTAAATGTAAATGATTTAGAGGCAGGAAAAAAGATAAATGACAGCTGATTGGTGGACTGGATGAGTTGGCAGTAGCCATGAGATCTCAGAACAGAGTGATCCCTCATCATTTTTCGTGTATCTATAATGTAAGCCAAACAACTGCATTTTTAGAAATTATTTCATTTGGTTCTGTTAGTCAAGGTCATTGCAGGGCAGGTCATTGGACCAGTTTCCTAGAACAACAAATAGCCCATTCACAAATACAGCAACTCCCACACAGAGATTAGTGAACTCAATCAATTCAGAGAATCACAGCATTTCATTTACAAACACAGTTTCTGTTTCAAGACCCACATTTCCTAGTTAGTTCCATCTTTTAACTGATTGCATATAGGCTCAACAACTTTCAAAAGTATTAACTTAAGCTGGAACTTTTGGAAAACCTACTGAGTAACTGCATATGTAATAATACAGTATAAGTTTGATTTTTACATGAGACTGTATTTATTGTAGCTTGGGTGGCATTTACTATTATCCTGCTTGTTTTTGATCATGGAGGAGCTATATGATCAAATAATAAAGGAATAAAGGAAATCCATGCTACACAATGTGTTCATGTTGGCCTCTGGCTTACATTGTCAGTTCAGCATCTAGCATTAATTTTTTACTGTTGCCTGTGACCTTATCAAAATAAAGTTGAGACAATTTTAGGAACCACCGTTCTAGACCAATGAGGACAGAAACACAACACACGTGCTATTGTTTTTACACACTTTTTTTACACTTACACGCATGCACTGCATGCATCAATTTTGGCATTTTTGAAGCCTTTCTGAAACGGCTGTGTGCCACCCACATGCAGTCCTGCCCGTAGTAGACCAATCTGTACTCGGTCAGACAGATCTCCTACTCTGTCTTCCTGTATTGTAAGACACCAGTCACTAACCAGAGAACCTGAATTCAACACTGCTGAGGGAAGGAATAAAGCACCTTTTCACTTTACTTTGACATTTACTAACACACACAAAAAATCAGCGCAATATAAGGACAATCGCAGGTGCTACACATAACACATCATCACACGCAGCCCTTGTGTACCGCAAATGCGCAAGATGAGCAGCTCATAGGAAATTTCAGGGAAAATAGTTGCTGGTAAAAGGGCAAAAATCTGCTTTTACACCTAGTCACATTCTTTTGTGCCTCTTGCTTTTCTCTCCTTGACTCCCGGAGAGCGAGAGAGACATGCCACCGAAAGCCAGCAAAGTAAACTTTCAAGAAGAAAGCAGCGAGAACTCAACGCGTGGGAGAGAGCGGAGACGCCATGTTATTTATATATTTCTGTTTATCTGTTTTCCTGTCATTTATTCCGTATGCGGTGTTTGAAACACCCCCTAGGATGAGAACAAGACAGGAGAAAAGGAAATAGCAATGGCACAGCTGTGGAAAATGTTCAGGGACTCTTGATAACCAGGGAAAATATGCAATATAGAGACAAATAGTGAGGTTATAACCGATTTTTCACCCTCGTTTTTTATCCCGTCACATTTTATCGTCTATGGAGTGATCTGTGATGTAGAGAAATGACTGCAGAACTGATCTAATGTGTCTGATTTTACCTTCCATCATTGACCATTACTGATGATATAATATCTGCCCAGCTTGTTTTTTTTTTCTGTTGGCTAGGAAATCTCTCCCCCCCCTCTCTCTCTCTTTCACTCTCTCTCTGTCTCTCCCTGCGTAGGTTTAATTTGTGGAGATTAAAGGATGGATAGTGAGGAGCAGATGAGAGCTGAGGCATATTTTCCCCCCGGCTTACCGTCACCTTGTACCGCATGACACAAAGCCACTGATCTGCTGGATCCAGCTTTACCTGATCTCAGCACTAGCATCATTCTCACGCAAACAAGAATAAAAGATTAAAATCTAAAGGATCTACCCAGCTAACAATGTTGGGTTTGAAAAACAATTCTGTAACATTTCCATTAAGTAACAAAGATGTTTCTAGAAACATTCAAAACCATTGCTTGGCTATAAGAATGCAATTTAAACTTTATTTTGATTCTATATTTTTTTAAAAACTACTAACTACTACTAACAAATAGCTTGGTAGGGTCTGAGTTATTAATATGATAAAGTGTGTGTGTGTGAGTGTGTGTCTAAACATACCTGACCTATAGTTCAACTTTTTCATTGTTTCATACGTTTTTATTTCACTTCTTTTTAATCATTAAAAAGTCATTTAAATATTTAATCATTTAAATATTGACTCTATTTAAACTTAGTTATCAAATTGTAAACCTTGCAAAACACTGGTTCTGGTAAACCAGACGTATCTTCATCATCAGCCAGGCATCTTTTCTAGAAACAAACAAACTAACAGTGCATAAAATCTCAAGATTGTTTGATTTTCTATTACTCCAATACCAGAAAAGTAGTTTTAATAAACACTTAAACATTTCAAAACACTCCATTTATATGCGAGTATAAATGTAGTATTTCTAGTGTCAACACTTTAATGTTTCTCCACCAGCAACGTTTATCTCACTTGTTTATTATAATGCTGTCTTCTGCCTGCAGAACCGCAGCGCTGTTGACAGGGTAGTTTCTATCGTTCTTTTATTTTTCTCAAGGGTAACCCAAACACAACAGGCAGCGTGGGAGGCTGGAGCACACTTACAATGTTCATAAGAGTGAGAAGGTACTTCTCCACATGTTGCTGCCCGTGAAACTGCACCACGGAGTCGTCCACCCCCAGCAAAACCTCGATGTTGTAGGCTCTCTCTGGGGAGTGTCTGCGGG
Source organism: Yasuhikotakia modesta (assembly GCA_036877545.1). Lineage (NCBI taxonomy): Eukaryota > Metazoa > Chordata > Actinopteri > Cypriniformes > Botiidae > Yasuhikotakia > Yasuhikotakia modesta. The sequence continues at coordinate 9,635 of JBAJNP010008024.1, read as the reverse complement.
CTCGCCGGCTCTGGTTTATGCTCCGTTCCACACCCTGATAGAGAGTCTCGAGATCCATCAGACTGCCCAGGTCAGCACCTACAGGAAACAAAATGAGCTGTCACTTTCTCTGTAGACAAAATGTTTCACTAGGTGCCTCGCCCCAAAATAAAAAGGTGTCGTCATTTACTCACCCTTGTGTCAAAACATACCAATACAACCTAGTTTATTCTGTGCCACACAGTAGAAGAATGCTAGATGTTAATGATTGGTCTGCTTGACACAAATTAGAGTGATCTGATATCAAGGTTAACAGCGATAAACAGAATGAACTGTAACTGCATTAAAAATAATGACCGATGTCCTTTGCATGCCACAGAAGTAATACTGTACGGGTTTAGAACAGCAATTATTTAGCAACTAACAAATCAGCTTGCTTTCCAAAACAAACTTATTTAGTTACACATTGTTAAAGAGATAAAGGGAAGCGCCACACTGTTGTAAAGAGAAAGCTATCGAACGCTAGCCATTATTTGAAGTGTCACAAGGTCATTTCCTTCCTAGGCGGATAGATGGAACACAGTGAACAGAACACATCCAGGAAGATCTATCACCTTGTCTACATCACCCAATCAGCTGGGGGCATCTTCTATGCTCCAATTATGTAACGTTTCCTAGGCAACCTGCTCATGGGTAAACCAACGCTCGGTGCAGACTAATATTAGCTCACCAGTCACTTTCTTATTGGATGATAATCCAAGAGTAAGAACAATATTCATCATGTTAACGCTGAGAGTCAGAATCTTATTATTATAGGACTACAGAGACAGAAAACAAGTGGAGAAAATTCCCAATAAGCCAAACAGAAATGTGTTTTTTCTGCTCAACGCTGTTGTTATTTTGTAGGTTGTAAATTTCCTCTCACCAGCAGGTAGTCTTGTCTTTGCAGCCCCGTGTCAGCAGATTTCACAATGAATTAGTAGAAAGCTTATACAGAAAAATAATGAATATGTCCAGGATTTTTAAAACAGTATGCATATGAAAAATGACTATTTATTAATGTCTATTTTTTTATCAAATTGTTGTGCTATTTAATTTATAGTGTAAGTAAATATAAAAGTATTGAAAACAATATTTGAGAAAACTTGATTTTAACATTCAGGTCCCAGTCTGGTGGAATTTGTTTAACATCTGAACAACTGATGAAAAATGTTCCACAATTCCACAATTTTTTACCCTACAGGTGATGACTGTCCTTCATCCAGCTCATCTGTCTTTTCCTGCCAACCCCATTCAGGTCTATTACAAGATCCTCCAAAACTTGACCCACCGCCCTGTCTGTCAAATACGACCGTCTCTGCTTTGGTCTCATGAGAGAACATTCACATTCAGGCTGAGGAGCCCTCGCCCTTATCAGGACACAAAGCTACTTTGTCTTTCAACCTTTGCAAATGTCAAGAGAACCTAGAGAAAGATGGAAGAAACATGAGATGGAAAGGGAGGAAAGGCTGGTCAGACTGGTAGGACATTTCAAAAGATTGATATTGTTGCTTGGCTTGAAGATTCCACTCAAGTGGATCTACAGCAGTGATTCTGCATGGTGATGTTAGCTTGATTGTGTTTGTGCGTTTATGAGTGTTTACCGATTGCAAAACTCAATGTTTGGAGGCTTGCTTCAGGCTGGAAGGTTTTCATAAACCTAAATTTAGTGAGCTCACAGTAGCTGATTCAACAACTTATCACAAGCCAACTTATTGCAAGTGACAGATTTATGGGTCACCAGGCTGACAAAACTGAGCACTGAAATGGAACAAGGGTTTGGTGTAACTTCATGGACGGGCGCTGGCACATAAACACGCATGCACATAAATATGCAGATTGTGTTGCAAAATGCATGAGCAGAAAGATTTTAATCTGAAAATGTAAATGTAATTCAAAACTTTGGAATTCAAAACTTACACCTGAAAATGCTACTGAGTGTAATCTTTATCATTCACATTATATTATATACTTATATATATATAAAATAAAAGTATTGAAAACAATATTGGAGTTTTTTATATATGTTTTGAATTCCAAAGTTTTGAATTACATTTACATTTTCAGATTTATATATATTTATATATACACATCATGTGACATCTTGTGGATGTCATATGATGAAATATGTAAATTGACAGACAAATCTCTCGATGGACACAAACTTAGCAAAAGAAAAAAACAAAACAGTACGGTAAATATTACGGTAAGTGCCACAGATCAAACACAACTAAGGAAACTGGGCAAACAGGTTGTGTATTGGCGGTGCGCTGATGATGTCAGACAACGTTTTTAATTAGAGTGTGAATAGGTGTGTACAAGCAGCAGATGTACAAGCCAGCTTTTCTGTGTTCTTGAAGAAGGGTATCGCAACCTTAGGGAAATCTGATCCAGCTACACACATTTTCTAACAGCCAGTACTCAACTAATGCTCTTTCAGCCTTTTAATCTTTAATGGTGTGTTGAAAAAGCCTAGATCAAATTAAGCCTTTTGGACCAGGCCATAGAGAGCCCGTAATGATATCAGTAACTAAATCATCTCCAGCAGTAATAAAGTATGCGATTTGATTAAGCTCTATATTAATGTCAACAATGCACTAATGTTTACTATGTAGCAAGTAAACCATGTTACCGTACAGGAAGCAATAATGTAACTATTAGAAAAACTGTGATAAATACAACATTCACATGGACTCATCACAACATCGTCATTTGGAGTTGCATGCACGCAAATGACCAAGAGAAATTGCATTTCCAAGTGAAAAACTTGCAATTCTCAATGATGCGACTCATGAGTTGTGAAAGTGCATGTCAGCACTAAAGATGCTGGAAGTGTATGCTTTGCAAGCAACTCCGCAATATACACTTCCATCCACTGCAAAGTTATTTTAATTTCAGTGCTTTATTTCAATACCATAAAGGTCAGAGCTTATACTGAACAAATGCAAGCTAATGACTTACCGAGGTTATACTCATCTAATAGTAAGACAAACTATACAAGAAAACCTGGCAAGGTTTCAGACAGCAGGTTTTGATTTATCAAAAGTAAAGCAGCTTTCCATAATCCTAATGGCAATTTTTGACTGTACTCAAACTCAGACATGTACTGTAGAAGCTACAGCAAAGCATTGTGGGAGAAATGCTCCACTGGGCTATATCAAGACATCTAGCAATTCACACATTCTGCTCTGGATGTCTACACAAGGGAAGGATTTCATAAGAGTGCCATAAGAGCGTCTCTTATGAAATACAAGAATGAGAAAAAAGACAGTTTTCAGCCTTTTTTGTCACTGCCAGATCTTGAAGATAAACAGAAGAATCCGCCCACTCAAGCTGTGGTGGGAGGGGCTCTGCTGCTTCTCTGCGTCTTCGCACCAGACGCCTGCTCTCTCACAGGTCAGCTTTCAATTCTTCATTTCCTCCACCTCTTTCACTGTCTATCAGTGGCTGGAGAGAATGAGAGATGCTCTGCAAAGGATTGGTTTGTTGAACATTACAGAGACAGATGTTTACACACACATAATGTGCAGGATTGCCTGTCTTAACATAAAAATGTGGCTGGATAGTAAATAGCAACAATACAATTCTAAAAAACCTTGGAGAATATGAACATGGTCATCATATAGCACAGCATACATCAAACTACAATGTTAAACAATAATTACATAACAAACAATCATGATAACATTGTATGCTCTCCATGATGCTACCATAATCATTGCTCTTTCACAGCTCAGAAGCTTTATCTTCTTAACTTTCATAAAGGTTTGTGGTTGCCAAATCTTGGTACCCTGGGTTTGTATAAACATCAATGACTGTATGCTTTACAGGTGGCACATTTTAAATAAAGGTGAGCAAACCTTTCAGTTAATTTCCACAAAAGTCCAGCATCACACTCCTGATGGATTGTGGGATTGACAGCATACTTGCACTGCAGTCACTTCAGCAACTGCAGTGCAGATGTGACAGACAACGTAAAGCAAATCCAGTTGTTATGTAAATGCTAAATGTATGACATACATTCCCACAAAAGACCAGTTTATTTCACTGCACAATTTATTTTACATTAACACTAGAATTTTCCGATTTGTACACTAGAGGGTGCACACATTAATTTTGGCCTGATAAACCAGGTTTAAACTTTTTTGGCCTAAAATTGTTCACCCTTCCCCAACATCATCTTGAGTTCCCCATTGTTGGAACCAAGTAGAAAAGGAAAATCTCTAAATTGAGTGCAGATTTCGGTATCTTGGTAAGTCTAAAGGTGACTTCTAATCCTCTCACAAGTATATGTGAAAGAATAAGCAGATCCCATCTGCTTCTTTTGTATGAGTAGCACTTTGTTGTTACAGTTGTGCTCATACACCATGCTATATAAAAGTATTTCTTCAGGTATTGATTTTGTCACAGCAGTGCATCAATACTGCTTACAGTAACAAGAGAGCGTGAGAGGACAGAGTAAGTGGTGGTATTTGATACCATCTTCTGATTGTTACTACTGTTACTACAGTTTCTAATTTTAAATCTCTATAGGATTCCTCAACATGGCATCTGCTAAACAGAATATAAAAATAGGTCTGATCGTTACAGTACAGTAAGTGTCACCGTCTATGAATGTGGGCCAGCCGGGTCAGTTGATCAAACCCAGTACAAGTGACAGATCAATAGAAGGAACATGCAAGGCCACACTGACCTCCAAACGTGTTGACATTTAAATAAGAACAGAGCCTTTCTCTTCTCAAAGCCACAACAGGAAGTTGCAGGAACAGGGTGCCTCTTCCAGAAATATTCTGGCTAACGGAGCTCTTGGAATGTACCACCTCCTGCTATCAGCTGGAAACAATGCCAATAGCCACGGCTGCTCTCTCAAACTACATTATTTGTTGAGTTAAGCATTTACTGTAACTTTAATTTGCAACCCAGCACTTTACGGTCCATTTAATTTACTCATTACAAGTCACATACCATAAGCCACATTTTTTATAGCAAACTTTAATTTCAAGGTAAGTGTTCAGCATTCACCGCTATTACTGCTATGCAATTAAATTATTTAATACCATGGTCCTTTTTTCCTATTCCCGAAATCTTAATTTTACTTTTTCCATTTTCAGCTGGTTCAACTCAGGAAACATTTGCATTACAATTTCTTAATTTTTATCAACATGAATTTATCTAATGTGGTGCAACTAATGGCAATAAGTTTAAATACCCCAGATTTAAAGTGATTTTAAATAACTTAAAGGCATTTGATGATTACATTTAGGACATTTAGGGTTACAAAATGCACATTTCAACAGAACCTTTGCCTGAGCTGAACAACAACAAAGAATTACTTCATTTTAGCTATTCACTTATTTTACAGAACTCTAAGATTACACTAAAGCAGCATTAAACGTATGAAATTTAACCCATTTCACTGAAATTCATCTATGTAATTTGTCCATGACCCTTATCTAAAAGGAAGCAAAACACTTCTCAAATCTCTCTGCATTAGAGCAAATATGTACCATTAGAGAAAGAGAACTCAATGTCAGAGAACAGCAGGTGAGAACTGGCACCAGTCGTCATGGTATGCGGATGAAGGATGCAGTACTGCATACTGCATACTTCCAAATAAAGCACAGACTGGATATTCCAACCTCTCCTAAAGGATTTCTCTTGTTTTAATTACTTAACACCAAACACAGCACTATTTTCTCTTTTCATTTGTGGAAAATGAGTTATCAAGTCCAGGCTCATCCCTACATTTCATTAACATCCGTGACACAACAAGGATTCGATGATATGATTTAACGACTTTGAGATGAGATTATTTCAGTTACCTGCCACATACAGCCATCTTAACTGTGAGAAGATCTTGAATAGAGTAGCTTGGAGATGAGAAAAACAAAAGGTGTGAGACAATATGTATGCAAATGATCTTGGGCAGAAGTTCCCAGAGGGAGTGTGGATATATATATATATATATATATATATATATATATATATATCAGTTATGATTTATGGAAATTCGTCAGACAGTTTTATGCTTTAATTGAGAAACCCTATGGAAACGTGACAAGATCTTTTTAAATTAAGATATGGATCTATTTGTGTAAGGTATATGTGTTTCTCCAAAGATGATAGACAGCAGTTCCTAAGAATATATTAGAAAAGACAGAATTATGAACACAAATTTTAAACACCACCTTTTAGCACACCAAAATTTATAATATAGTATAATTCCAAATAAATCGTTGTACTGGTGGACCATGTTATATATTAAATGTGCTCTTCACATACCACAGAAAAAACACTGTAAAAGTCTTTCTGTTACAATTACAAACTACTAAATCCTACTAAACAAATACATTTCAAAAACTGAAAAACAAACAAAATACAGCAAGTGTTTTTAATTTAAGCAATCATTTAAGATTTCATGGACTGTATGTGGACTGTAGGCCAGTGATAGTTTCTGTTGAATTGTGCAGAAAATAAACACCTTGACTTCCAAAGCCACTAGTTCAAATTCAATGAAGTACACATTTCATTTGAAAGCTTTAATGTACATTAGATCCTTCCAATCCATATATATCGGCTATACTCAGCATGCGGTACAATCACATGATGTTATCATTCCATGAGATCCAAGTCCTTTTATCAAACCCATCAACAAACTCCTCCATTAATCAATATGCTCTCTCATCCCTGTGTAACTGTATACTCCACCGGCAGCAAAAGGAAGTACAATATCCTTTTCTGTGCTTTCCCATTTTAATAAACTGCAGTTTTAATGGGATTATCTGTGGTGGATTGCCGCACTGGAGCAGATGTCCGGTGTGTGTCATTCCCATGGCACTGACAGAATTATTCTGGATGTTCACTGACTCCTAGGAGAGGAAGGGGATTTTCAGACACATTGTTGACTCTCATCTCTGTTAACTGCGGCTTCATGCATGCACTGCAATCCAATCTGTATAAATGAGCGTTGAACACAAAACACTACAGTGTGACACCAGCAGCTATAATAATTGGTGGTTATTAAAAAGATTAATCATAAAAAATGCAGCCCGACTATCTTATAGCCCCATTTAAAGATGGACTGTGTAATTTGTGTGCCACTAATGCCAGCAAATAGAACAGTAAACAAAAATGGTTGTTATAAACATTTCCCAAACACTTCCTCTGGCTGCTATTGGCTGGGAAATGTGACAGCCCCACCTCAACCTCACACTGTTAATCATATAGATGTAGCAATTACATATTTTAGCTTTGAAAGGTACAACAATTCCCCCAAGACAACAAACCTACCTGGCTTACTTATATCTCTGCATATTAGGCTAGATTGTTCTTAAAAATTAGAGTTAACTTTATTTGATTTAACTGACATCACTATACTTATATAAAGGGATAATATGTATAATTAGGGGTTTAATATGCTAAAAGGTGCACACAGTAAAACAAAGAATTGCGTATGACAAAGAGCCAATCAGATGTGTGTGTGCACATTAGTGAAGAACGTAGCACAGCGTTATACAGCATTCAACAGAGACAGGCCAGTAATGATGTTTGGACATTGAGCTCAGAATGTGCAGCAGGGGAGCCAGGCAGAGCAAATGCTGGGGCTTATCTTTCCCTGATGAAATTTAATAACAGCTTTCAAAGAGGGTTATTCTCTTCCCCTTTCCAATCTGAACATGACATTGAGCGTTATTTAATTCTCCTTGTTTTGCTGAACAGGTAATGTCTTCTAATCCAACAGCATGCAGATTATTGAGAGAGAGAGAGAGAGAGAGAGAGAGAGAGAGAGAGAGAGAAAAATGAGAAAGAGAGCATTACTTGAGACCTGTGATAAATTAACAATCAAGCTGTAACAGCATTAGACAGTAAACAAATTAAATTATTTAGTCAAGTAAACTACAGGGCAGGTTCCTGACTAAATAACAAAAGTATTGCTTTATAAAAGAGGTGGCGATGACCTCTGGTGTCTCTGTAACCTAGTTTGTAGTGTATTGGGAGTAAAACATGTCTCATCATAAAACTTTGTTTTTCTGGTTTCAGCATCAGTAAAGCTACTTTAAAGCTTTAGGATACTTAAGTAATAGTGTTTGTTAGCTTAACTAATTGCAACGCTAAGGTCAGGGGTTCTATTCCCAAATAACAAATACATTCAATGTAAAATGGTACTTTTTTAAAATGTCACGTTTAGATTTATTCTGTAAAATTTTGAAAAACACTGATGCACTGATTTTATCTAACAAAAACAGTAGTGTAAAGAATCTTAGAAAATGTGATTACATGTTTTACTGCCAAAAACAAAACCTTAAACCCAAAACAAAACACTTGAAAGAACATTAAAGTGAGCAAACATTAAAATGTTTACGTGCAAAGTGCATAGAAACAAATATTATATAACCCCTGTCCTTTTAAATGTGGCAGCTTCTGCTCCAGGTTTTAAGACCTCATTATATTTACAAACATGCTGTAGTTCTCCATCATGAGATTATATTCAATAGTTCCAATGCCATGGGATCAGAGACCCTCAGTGAATGATCCCCTGGCTCACGCATTACAGTCAGGTCAAGCACTTCTGTTTGGCGGTTTGCTAAAGGTCTGCACAAAGTGCATGCCCCAAAAGAGTTCATTAAACAGAGCACAACAAACACAGCAATGCAGCAAAGCGCAGCAGCCGGCGACGACGCGTTTGTTCTGGCGATACGGCGCCTCACGAGCTGCGCAATTAAACCAGCCACGTAGTGAGCATGTGCTAATTCAAGCTCTAAAGCTCCTACCCAGAAGCCAAACCGCATCGCCCTAGGAACGTGAGGTAATGAGATAGCTTCCCTTCTGCTATTCTTGACAGAAGGGTATAGATGGCAGGGAAGAGTGTAAAGAAATCAGTTCTGAATCTCTCTTCTTTTCCCTCACCTTCTTCTTCCTCTTGTTCTGATAGCTCGCCATTCTATATCCGATTTTAATGAAGTGGGTCTCACAACGATGCTGGTGAAAATTGCCTTTTGGTCTCTGCATGTGAACGTGTGTGTGTGTGTGAGAGACAGAGAGGGAGTGTGTGCGCCCATAGCCCTTGAGGGCTTTTAATCTCTAAATGTGGGTGTGTGAGGGTGAAGGTGTGATTTATTGAGCACATGCTCGTGGCATCATCAGGCTGTACGAATGTTCACATCACAATAAAAGCCTGACAACAAACACTAAGTAATCGAATGCACCCAGCCCCAAATTGGGAGCGCAGCTTAGTTAACAGGAAATCAAACTTATTGTTAACAACTCACCAATGACGTGTATTAATGAAAAAAGTTTAGGTCTTTTAAAAACATTGTCCCTTTAGTCATTATTCAAAGTGTTAAAACAACCAAAAAACAACCTCCCTCTGCTGATGTATGCACAGCAGCCAATCAACAAACAGGATGCAACCCCGCCCTTTCAGCTACCTGTGTATAAAAAACACATAAGACAGCAACAGTGTGTATGTGTGATATTGCTTAAAAATGATGGCAAAAATTTCTCTCATTAATAATAACAGTTAATGATTGGTCCGCAAATAACTGCAGCATGTGGGTATGTGTGTTAAGAGATAGAGGCCAAATGTAAACCATTTAATAGCAATAATGTGTCAAATA
>JBAJNP010008023.1:0-19353 GCA_036877545.1 Yasuhikotakia modesta | reverse complement strand
TGCTAAGTCAGGTGATAGACAGAAATCAGGGGATCTTGGGTGATGTGCTCCCTGCTCCATACAAACCACAAGTCCCCAGTTTGATCATATCCTGACACAGAATTTGCGGTAATGCCCGGACTCCTTCTAATCTACTGGAAATTACAATTTCTTAAGAACTTTAAATAGACCAAGAAAATCAATTTATTATGCCAGGCAGGTCAAAATATGAGTTACAAAATAATTCAAATTCCAATTTAAAGTAAATGGTCAACAGAAATTAAAAGAAACAGAGTATAAATCATACCTGGCAAATGAGACGCACATAGTTCTGTGTGGAAAGTTCTGGTTACAGAATCCTTTCATGACACACATCCATTGTGTGGGAAGTTCTGGTTACAGAAGGCTTCCCTGAGACTTTTGCCTTGCCACCTTATATACACAGATGAGACAAAGAGCCATAAAACCCATGGACAGTAGGTGGTAAAGGTGACCAGTATCTCGTGGCCTGAAGGGCCCCTGTTGAGATACTAAAAGGCACACCCACACCAAGAGAGTAGATCTTCCACTACGTTTTAACTCTCTAATATAATACATCCCATTGTCCTAGAAATTAGACCTTTTTACTCATCACACCATGACCTTTACAATGAATATGAAATCTTGATTATTTCACAAGTTACACATAACTTGTTACACTATGCTTAGTAACTGTTCTGTGATCAGAACCTAACAAATGGTATGCAGAGGGGGAAGAAAGGAGATTGGAAGGTGTCAGCTTGAGGTCACCCCCTGGGTATCAACACCTGATAAACTTTGTTGTTGTTTTATGATGCGCTCCTGCAGACAAACTGGAGCCAGCTGCCTTACACTAGTTTACAAAATTAGACCAATGTCTTCCATCTCATTCGTATTGAGATGAATGGAACACAGCCTTTAATACTTCTACTGGACATCTTGCTCCTGCTGCCTTGAGGCCCACAATAACATGCTGAGAGAAATGTTAAATAAGTTTGTCTGTTGAACCGTTTCCCACTGAAACAAGGGTTAAAGGGAATTTAGGCTTAAGCTCAGGGGGAACAATAAATTTAATTTATCAGGTTTTACCTGATTTAGCAGAATTAATAATAACAATTAATCAATGCATTTGTCCAGCAAAATATTCATAAATGTACCTTAACTCCAAGAGTTATTTCTTGTGGCCTTTACAAAATAAACTTCTTACTGATATACAGTGCTACTTCAGAGCATGTAGCAAGATCAAGAAGTTTAAGTGATGTTTGTTTGTAAGCATTTAAACACAGAAACAATCACCAGTGAATACACGAAAATCAGTTGAAACAATACTATGACAGACAACAACTAACTATAGAAAAACAATACAATCAACATGACATGAATAAAGAAAAGCAGGAAAGATAAAGTAAAAGAATGGCAGTATCATAAATCAACACATCTGCATGAACCATTAAACTATCTGTAAATAGCCTTAAAATAAAAAGGGGTCCTATAACTGTCATAAGGCACCCCAATCAGCCACGCCTGAACTCTCGTTCCCCCACTGCTTCCGGGTCAGTGACTATTTAAACCATGGACTCATGTTGCTTCCTTGTGAAGTATTGCCAGCGATTAACTGTCTGCATACCAAGTGTTTACCATTGACTGTCTCATTATGTATGATCACCATTGTTTATCGTTTGCCTTTTTTTGGATTTCCCCTGTCTGGTTTGTCTGCTGATTCTTGGATTGATTCTTGTGTATGACCATGACCATTGCCTGTTTACCATTGATTGTTTTCTGCCTGCCATGACCATTGCCTGTGTTATCGTCTTTGATTGTTTGCTGCCTCTGATCACCTCACTGCAGGCACCTTTTGAGAACTTATTGCTACAAGTTTATTCTCAAACATCATGTGCTTCAACCATGGTGAGAATCACTTTACCAGATAAATTTAATGCCAATGCAGACAATGTTAGGGGATTTATTAGACCTTTGGATATCTATTTTCAATGTAATCAAGAAATTTATTGCATGGATAATTTAAAACATATGTGCCTCATGTCATTACTATCTGGGAAAGCAAGTGAATGGGCAGCTGCAGTGTGGGACAGTGATTTCCGCAAACAATCTGATTACGATTACTTCATCAAATAAATTAAGGAAGTGTTTGAATGTCTTGCTGGGGGCACTTCACGATCTGAAAGAGTGTTAGGAAAACAAGGGTCTATTACCAATTTTAGGAACAGCAACAGGGTAAAGGAGATAAGATCTTTGGGGGTGGCATGGTTTACTGGGACCCTTGGCCCCCCGGTGGGTGGTGTTGTTCCCACTCCCCATATACAAGTCATATCTGAGGCTATTACAATCCAGATGGCAATTGACCCTGAATCCAGGTGGCCTCACTACCACACATTACACTGTCTTTATCTGGATTACATTGTCATTTTGTCCTCTTCTTTCCAGGAACAAAGTCTGCACAGAAGGAGGGTCTTACATCATCTTCTAGAAAATCTAGAATTCCTTGCAAATTAGCCAAATTACTGCTGAAGATCTGAAGAGCTGCTGAAGATTTCGCTCAGAGAGGAGTTTATCACACAACTTTTTTAGGCCTGCAACTTATCTCCCCATATAAACCCCAGTTCTACGAACACTCAATTCAAAGTCTGGTATTGCCTTGGCTGTCATTATCCAGCGGGTTCCCTAACAACATTTCGGGTGGACAAGAGTAAATCCTGGGGAGGCAGTGTATGTATTTTCATCAACAACTGTGTTATTGATCTGGTGTACAAATGCTGTAAATGTCTCAAGTCACTGAGGATAAAGTCACTAACAATAAAATGCAGACCATTTTACATGCCAAGAGAATTTACAGTCATTAACATCACAGCTGTGTATATTCCGCCCAGCGCAAACAAAAAGGACACACTGTCCACATTGAATCAGTCTATGAGCTACATGAAAGTGAAAGTGACTTGTATTTGTCAGTTATGGTTACTCATAACTGAAATGTGACCTCTGCATTTAACCCATCCAGCGTGAGGAGTGAACACACACTGCAAGTCATGAACACACACACACAGAGCAGCGGGCAGCTATCACTTCATCACATGCTAACTGTGTGAGGACAACAAGGACTTCCTCAACTCACCTAACATCTTCGTTAGCAAGTGTCAACACCACAACACCAACAAAAGTCCCTACCTGCTTAGACAATGAAACACTTCATCTGGATCTAGCAGACATGCATAAGACCCTACTCAAGGTGAACCCCAATAAAGCTGCAGGTCCTGACAGCATACCTTGACATGTGTTTAGAGATTGTGCAGACTCACTTACTGACATTCTCACAGATATCTTCAACACCTCTCTAAGCCAAGCGATCACACCAGTATGGTTCAAAGCCACCACCATCATACCGCTTCCCAAGAAATGACAAGCCACAACACTGAATGACTACTGGCCCTGAGCCCTCTACTGTTCACACAGATGACACATTACTGTTGTGCCAATCATTCGAACTACATCATTAAGTTTGTACATGACACAACAGTAGTGGGCCTCATCAGCGACAATGATGACTAGTAAAGCAATAATAAGAAACAATTTATCAACATCAATAACCTACAACACAATGTCAACTAAGCAATTAAAATAACTGTGGACTTCAGGAAGTCACACACCCCACTCACCATCAACGGCAGTGCTGTGGAGTCTATGAAAAGCACCAAGATTCTAGGGGTGCATATCACAAATGACCTAACATAGTCAACCAACACCACCTCTCTTGTGAAAAAGGCACAGTAACACCTCTACCTCCTTCACTGGATGGGAAGAGCTGACCTCCCCTCCTCCTCACTCGCCACCTTTCACAGGTGGGCTATTAAGAGTTTTCTCACCAGCAGCCCTGTGTAAAATGTCTGTTTGAATATATTGTGTTTATTGCTTGTTTGATGATGTCTGTTTGCACTTTTATGTTGTATGTTGTGCTATAGTAATACCTGCACATTTGGAGTTTGGGGAAACAATTTTGATCCTGTGTAATTACTGTATCATGGTCAGATTGACAATAAAGTTCACTTTGACTTTGTTACTGTTTATCCATGGATTGATCTTGATTGTCTGCTGTCTGCCTTGCCCCTTGCTTGTTGCTATTGTTGTGTTTTCATTGAATGGGAAACGCTGATGGTGCCGAATATGGCATCCGTTTAAACTCTGCAGTTTTTCGTATGTTTCATTTGTTTTTGTTGTTATTCCGTGTGTTTTATGTGCTTGATATAGTTAGTGTTACTGTTTACGGCAGACAAACTCTGTTAAACATCGGTTCCTTTGTCGCACAATGCAAACCAGACTTTGAGTTCCTGAATGCTGGTCTCCTAGACAATGCGTCTGAGCCTTCTGTCTGTGCCACATGGCCGCGACTGAGGAAATGCCACTGGAACAGGGGGAAAAGAGCTGGCATCCTTGTCAGACTCAGACTCCGACTCCGACCTCCACTCCCAACCATCTTACTAGCTAATGTTCAGTCGCTGGACAACAAACTCTGCGAACTGTGGGCGCACATCTTATATCAATGAGAAGCAAGGGACTGTTGCATTATTTGCCTTACAGAAACCTGGATGTCTACAGAGATTCTAGACTTGCCCATTGAGCTTAAGGGGTTCCCAGTGCATCGCACACACAAAACAAGAGAGCTCACAGGGAAAAGCAGAGGTGGAGGCGTTTGTTTCTTTATTAACAACTCATGGTGTGATGAAAGAAACCTACACTCCATTAAATTGTTCTGCTCGCCGGACCTTGAATTTGCTTGAACATGCTTCTGTGTAAACCATTCTGGCTGCCGAGGGAATTCACCTCACCTGCTTACAGGCAAACACCCGCCCTCAGGACAATACAGTGCTGGTCGGACCAATCAGAAGCTATACTACAAGACTGTTTTGATCACATGGACTGGGACATGTTCTGGGCTGCGTCTGATGACAACATAGAGGCATACTCAGACATGGTAACATGTTTCATCAGGAAGTGCATAGAAAATCCGCATCTATCCCAACCAAAAATTGTGGTTTAACAGCGATGTACAAGCAGCCTTGTCAATGCGAGCATTTGCTTTTGAATCCGGTAACCCTGACAAACGCAAACAAGCCAGTTACGATCTCAGGAAATCAATAAAGCCTGCTAAATGACAATACAAAAACAAAGCCGAAGAACAGTTAAATAATTACACAAAAGGCATGGGGCAGAGCATCAACAACATTATACATTTTAGAGGGAATAAAACTGTGAACATCACCGCCTCTCTACCAGACGGGCTTAATTATGTTTATGCTCATTTCGAGGCCCACAACAACACCGCCCACACAGAAAATGCCCCCCCCCCCACCCCCGACTGCAGCATTCTCCGTCTTCGTTGTGGATGTAACCTGATCCTTTCGATGGATAAATATCCGTAAAGTCCGTGGAGTCTTCACAGACATCTACAACCTCTCCCTCTCTCTGTCTGTTGTTCCCTAAAGGTTAAAAATTCCACCATTGTGCCCATTCCCAAGAAAAACAAAACCACATGCTTGAATGACTGGAGGCCCATTGTTCTAACACGCATCTTAAGCATGAGTTTGAGAAACTCATCAAAAACCACATCTGCTCTGTGCTGCCTGCCTCTCTGGATCCGCTTCAGTTTGCTTATCGCAGCAACCGTTTAACAGATGATGCTACTGCCTTCACCGTACACACTGCTCTCTCCCACCTGGAAAATAAAAATGCCTTTGTAAGAATGCTGTTTGTGGACTACAGCTCAGCATTTAATACCATAGTGCCTGACACACTTGTCTCAAATGTGCCCGACCAAGCCGGTGGGATGGTGGGACGAGGTTTAGCCAGAGGAGCATAATCCTAAGGCGCAGGAGGGTTGACGACTGACTGGAGTGGAGTGCAGAGGACAACGAAGCCTGGTGGAGCTGGCAGAGTGGCGGGACAGGAAAAAGGCAAAGATGCTAGGGGGCTAAGCGAAGCGGCAGGGTCCACGGGCTGAGGCAGAGGCTAGGATGCTCGGACTGAAGGAGCAAAGGGATTCTCTGGCCGTGGACTCACCCTCAGTGCTCTCGAGGCGAGCACAGTCTCCCTCCTCCTCAAGGTCCATCACCTGCTCCGAATTCAGCTCCTGCCTCTGATCAGACGCTGCTTGGCTAACATCAGCCTCAGAATCCACCGGGCTGGGTGCAGGCACAGGGACCACCGGGGTGGGTGCAGGCACAGGGACCACCGGCATGGGTGCAGGCACAGGGACCACCAGCATGGGTGCAGGCACAGGGACCACTGGGATGGGTGCAGGCACAGGGACCACAAACGAGTGCACAAACATGCCATTTGGCCAGGATCCAAAAAATAATGCAGAGCTTGGGCTGGTAGATCAGCAGTGCACGCAGTGAACGGTGCTGGATCTTTAGTTGGCAAAGTCTTCTGTAATGTAGGCATGGGACACAGGGCATCCATTCGCAGCATAGGTTTATTCAACACAAACATTGTCATACAGGCATAGGTCAGAAACAGTAAAAAAATAACAACATAGGCAAACCACAGAGAAAACAGAGCAAAACACAAGCGTAATCCGAAGAGCAGGCGAGGCAGGCGATGGCAGGTGCAATCATAACAATCAAAAAGCCGGGGCAAGATGAGACTTCACCCCGATGAAAGACAATGAGCAGTTTAAATACAGTTGCTGGGTGTGGTCCCAGCGTGGGGGTATGGGAATCATAGTTTCTGTATATCACGCACTATTTCTGTATATTACCTACTGTTTCTGTACAGGTCCTTTTCAGAAAATTAGCATATTGTGATAAAGTTCATTTTTTTTGTAATGTACTGATAAACATTAGACTTTCATATATTTTAGATTCATTACACACAACTGAAGTAGTTCAAGCCTTTTTATTGTTTTAATATTGATGATTTTGGCATACAGCTCATGAAAACCCAAAATTCCTATCTCAAAAAATTAGCATATCATGAAAAGGTTCTCTAAACCAAGATTCTAAACCAAGGGGGGTTGTCGAGCAAAGACATACAGAGAAATACTATGTAATATGTTCAACTCATTTTTTGACAATGTAAATAAGTCAGAAGGCATGGCATACCATTGCATCCCCCTTTAATTCCCTTATCTAACATGTCCAAACAATGTGTAACTATTAATATTGTAATATTTTGAAAGCAGAAATCATGTGGTCAACACCGATCTGAATGCTTGTCTTATTACCTGCATGTTTTTACTGAACTTATTTTGTTACATTAAACATGAATTAGCCTATAGCGGCATAAACACAAATTTACTTACTCATTGAATTTATTTATAAAATGTAAACACTTCTTACCTTTATAATGATCTTTCATAATGTTATTAAAAATAAACAGAGGCTAGATGACATGCTGGTTTGGCTCAGACACTACAGTATAAAAATCATCTAGCAGTTTCTTTTTCCTATTATTTTATTAGTATTTTGTTTCATATGTTGTTGTATATGTTGTTGTACCCATTAAGCCCACGGCGAAATGCATCTTTGAGAAATTGTTCATCATAGAAGGGGACCCGGTTGACCAAATCACAAAATCGAATAAAATAATCCTCCATGGAGGAATTACCTTGAGTTAGCTGAAAGAGCTGGTCAACCGGGTCTATGGATAACCCGCTGGGTCCTGGGGTGGCGATGTGTTCTGTCATGAATTGGGTTTGCATGTAGACAGGAGGTGGACCCAAATGCAGGGTTTGCTTGGTTTTATTTGCACGAGACATAATCGAGAACAAACAGGTAATCAAAAGGGCAATCCAAAAACAATAATCCAAAACGTGAGCAGAGGTCAGGGCAGGCAGCAAACATCAAAAACCGGTACACAGTCCAAAGATCCAAAACCAACGAGAAATCCAAAAACCACAAAGAGTATCAAAATCCACAAAGAGAACAAAAAAGACACAAAGAGTACAAAACCACGAAGAGACCAAAAACCACGAAGAAAGCAAACACATTCAAATGCACACAAGAACAAAGGCAATCCAACACATCGCGACTTCCTGTTTGCTAGCCTGAGCTTTTATACCTAGCAAACAGGAAGTCACGAACCAGGAAGCAGAGGGAGCCCAGAGACAGACCTGGAAACTTGGGCTCCCCTTGCTGACCTATCGTTACACACATATACAAACTAAAGAAACGTTGCACTTTATTAACACCTGCTTGACTAACAGCAGACGGAGATTATGCATCGTTCCTCTGCTGCTAACCCAGATGTAAAAGACAACCATGAAAATACAATGCATTAAAATGCAAGCACTGTTCATGCAGTGCCTTTTTTTTATTTGTGCAATTCATCATGCTTTTTTAATCAGATACTTTAGTCATTATTTTACTTCCATAAAAAATAAACCAACAACATGTATGCTTTATCCTTGTAACGAATGCTCATACACATGGGGATCCATACGCAGCATTTTATTATAGATAAACATGGTCAGACAGGCAAGGGTCAAAACAGGCAAACAGGAACAACGAAGGAAATCCAAAACACGAGAGTACAAACAGGGAATCAGGGCAGCACAAGGCGTAATCCAAAAGCAGAATTATATACAGACTTTAACGAGTGTAATGCCCACCAACATTGGGCATAGTCCAGGCACAGAGTTCTGGGTAATGTAGTTTGTGGCAATCCTATACCTAACGGCCTGTTGAAATAGATGCTTCTTGAAATTGTATAGATGTTCTAAGCCTTGTGGTGCAACACCACAGAGGCAAGAAATCGCTGGTATGAACCTTCTCCTGGATTGTTCCCTCCTGGTAGAATGACCTTCCAGTCTCTATCAAAACAGCTGATTCACTATCCATCTTCAAGAAAAGACTAAAAACTCACCTTTTTAGACAATACTTCCCCAATTAAATACCACTCAACTACTACTAACACTTCGCTCTTTTTTTCCTTTTTCTTTTCTTCTTTTCGTCTATACCTCTCTCTACTCTCTCTATTAAAAAAAAAAGTGGGGTGGGACAACTGCACTTGTTTGCTTACTCTATACTAGTCTAGGGAAAATGGTACCATGCTTATAAGACTGTTTTTTTTTTCAGTTGATGCACTGTTTCTATTGTTCCTTCAATTGTAAGTCACTTTGGATAAAAGCATTGGCTAAATGCATAAATGTAAATTATTCCACTACATACTGTAGAGTGTCAGTATTATATATACAAAGGATCTAGCGGGCTTCGTTGGCTTCATCTGCTGTGCCGGGTTCTAGGTCTCCGGTTGGATCCGGTTGAATCCACATGGCCTGCGTTGGTGGAGCAGGAGCAGTTTGAATGTTTCACGCCTATAAGCCAGGATGCTCTCAATAAACGTATTGCTCATGTCATCCAAACCAACATATGCTCTCATGTCATCCAAACCAACTACGTGTCTACTAGACCCTATACCAACCACCCTATTGTTAAAGCTATTACCAGCAATTCAGGAGTATCTTTTGAACATCATTAACTCCTATCTTTGCCTAGGTCATGTCCCGAAGCCCTTTAAGCTAGCAGTCATTAAGTCGCTTTTAAAGAAACCTCAAGTGAGGTTTTAGGAGCCAAGTGTGAGCTTGGATCTCCCAGATACTATTCGGGGCTCAGACACGCTCTTGCAGTTTTAATCTAGACTAGAAACACATCTCTTTAGTCGTTCCTTTTTTATAGTTCAATTGACAATTGTTATCTATTGATTTAGTTGATTTATGTGTACAATGCCACGAACAGCAGATACGCTAATTATTCTCTGTTTTGGGGGCTTCCTCTCGGGGGAGGGTTAGATGAACCTGCCTCATAATGGATCACTCATCGGCGGGGGCCAGTCCAGTCTCCAGTTCCTTCTGGATGTGGTCTCTGTCATCAGGCCTTCCCACTATCTGGCCTACTCCAGTGCTGGTCATACATTTCCATATTATTTTAATAATTCTGTTATTTCTGTAAGTTTACATTAATTTTTCAAACCATCAAACAACAACTTAAATCTTCAGTTCATAGCCAGTATTGTGACAGCAGATTGTTGTTAGAGCTGCTATCAGTAACCTTTGGTACTTATTGCCTACCATGTCATTTTTCTCCTATCTTAAAAATATAATCACCATTTGGACATTTCTTCTACTTAATCATCCAGCTTCTTATTTAAACCAGTCATAGTCATGGTTACATAACTGCAGCTTTAACTTGCCATAGGAGAACTGGCCCTCCCTGTCTAGCCTGGTTTCTCACAAGGTTTTTTTCTCCATTTACCATTCATTGGAGTTTTCATTCCTTGCCATAGTCGCCCTGGTGACTTGGTTAACGGGAGTCTGCTGACACTTGATCTATGATTGTACAGCTGCTTTGTGACAATGTACCATTGTGAAAAGTGCTCTATAAATAAATTGAACTTGAACATGTCAGTCAGGCTTACTTGTAGTCATGGTAACATGTATTCATATTTATTCAGTTTATATTCAGAGCCTGACTTTGTTTTATTGTTGACAGACATACAGGCTACAATGCTGTGTAAAAGTGTGGCTGTTGGCAGTATGGCTGCTGCAGCCTTACTGCCAGTTAATTCAATTCAATTCATTTTTATTTATGTAGCGCTTTTCACAATTCACTTGTTGCAAAGCAGCTTTACATACAACAAAAAAATGAACAGTCCATTACGATTATACCACAATATATTTTAAAATCACTAAATGGTTAAAATTATTCAGAATTGATATGTTAATTTAGGATTATTAGGTGCACTGGCCGACTCATAACTCTTAGGAGAAAAAAACCCTGGGGGAAAAAAGTCCTAAGGAGAAAACCCCTTTTGAGAGGGCCAGGCACAGCCGATCTTCTGCAAAAAATATACAATATACATTAAGGTGCTATTAATTAAAACTTTAAGTTAGGTGTCTACGAGTAGACATCAGCTGGGTATCAATGTTGGTGGGTGGATCGGTGGTGTTCTCAGCTTCACAGCATCGGAAGGTCAGAAAAGGATCTACTGCCTTTTGATAATTTTGATATTTTAGGGATGATTAGAAAACCAAACTTTTGTGACCGCAGCATACGTGATGGGATTCTAATAGCAGTTCACGAAGATACGGAGGCGCCAGACCATTTAAGGCTTTATAGGTAATCAGTAGTATTTTAAAATGTATACGATATTTAACCGGCAACCAGTGTAACAATGCTAAGATTGTTCTTATATGGTCATACTTCTTAGATCGAGTGAGCACTCTTGCAGCTGCTATTGAACCAGTTGAAGCTTATTTATTTGATTTGCATGACATCCACTGAGCAGCGAGTTGCAATAGTCTATTCTAGAGGACATAAACGCGTGGACAAGCTTCTCAGCATCCGATGCAGACAGCATGTGGCGTATTTTTGAGATATTTCTAAGATGGAAAAATGCTGTGTGGCAGGTGTTGGAGATATAATTATCGAATGATAGATTGCTATCGAAAATCACTCCAAGGTTCTTGACTGTGGTGGATGAGGCAACAGTACAGCCATCTATAGACAAGTTAAAATCTGATATACTTTGTTTAGTGCTATTTGGTTCAATAATGAGTATTTCAGTTTTATTGGAGTTTAGCATGATTCCTGATAATATCTTCTAATGTAGTGAAAAGAGGATTGGGCCTAGGACTGAGGTACCCTGAGGTACACCATATTTCACGTGAGCATAACATGACTTTTTCTTGTTAGCATAGGCAAACATATAGCGGTTGGTTAGATATGATCTAACTGATGCCAACATAGTTTTCTAGTCTACTGAGCAAGATTGTGTCAAAGGCTGCACTAAGGTCCAACAATATGAGTATTGAGGTTGCACGACGATCCGATGTTAGAAGGAGGTCATTAGTAATTCGAAGCAGTGCTGTTTCTGTGCTATGGTGGGACCTAAAAACCAGACTGGAATTTGTAATAGGTACTGTTTTTATCCAAGAATGTACCAAGTTGGCTGGCAACCACTTTTTCTGGGAGCGAGAGAAAAGGGAGATTTGAAATAGGTCTAAAGTTATCAAGTACTTCCTGGTCTAGGTGCAGCTTTTTGATGAGAGGTTTAATTACTGCTCTTTTAAATGCTGTTGGGACGTACCCTAGCTCTAGTGATGAGTTAATGATATTTATTATAGGTTCTGACAATACAGGAAATACCTCTTTTAATAGCTTTGTGGGGACAGGATCTAATATGCATGATGATGACGTGGACAATTTTATTATTTTGAATAGGTCCTCTACATTAATAGCACTAAATGCCTTAAGCTGATCATGCGGACGTCTAGTGTTCAATTTACTGTTAGAAAAAATTGTGGTTGCTTGCAAGGATTTGATGTTTTCCCTAATAACTTCTATTTTGTTGGTGAAGAAGTTTATGAAATCGTTATTGTTATGCTGATGTTCAATATTTATATCTGTATGTTCTTTATTTCTCGTCAGTTTCGAAACTGTATTAAAGAGGAACCGAGGGGTATTATGATTTTCTTCAATAAGCTTGCTCAGATACGTAGACCTGGCATTTTTTAGAGCTTGTCTATACTGCTTTATATTATCTTCCATGCATTTTAGGTCTGCTATATGAGGATTAAACCATGATTAAACCATGATGCTGGAATCTTATGCTTAATTTTTTTTTTATCTGATGGGGCAACAACATCCAGAGTGCTAGAACAAACCCTGTTCAATGTTTCAATTACAGCATCTAGTTCTTCGTGGTTATTTGCTAAACTATGCGTTTGGGGCAGGTCTGGGAGATTGCTAATAAAACTTCAGTATCGGAGGTTATTATTCTTCCTGACCGAAAACATGGACTGGAGCGAGCGATTCTATCTAGTAGTACTGTATAAATGATGAGGTAATGATCTGAAATAGCGTTGCTCTGAGGTATTATTTAAGTTATTAATGTTTAGCCATAAGATAGAATTAAGTCTAGAGTGTGTTTACAGATATGCGTGGGCCCTTTCACGTTTTGTCTGATGCCAAGGGAATTGAGAATGTCCATAAAAGCGAGTCCTAGTATATCTTTTGGGTTATCGACATGAATATTAAAATCACCAACGATTAAGGCTTTATCTACAGTGACTATTAGCTCAGATAGGAAGTCTGCAAGTTCTTTAAGAAAGTCTGTGTTTGAAAGTAAATGCCAAATTTGTCAAAAAAAGACAAATTAATTATGTTTCATAGCAACTGAACAGCTAGTAACTGAACAGACCCTAAACTGTTCTATTCAGACAATCGTTGTTAACTAACACGAGGACAGTAATAGCAGCAGTAATGAACAAAAGTAAATCATAAAACTTGAGTAAGAGGACACACTAACACAAAACAAGACTTTAAATAAATGGTAATTCCAAACTTTTTTGTATCCTAAATCTCTTGAGTTCCTTAGAAGCGAAAAGTAATACAATTTTGGAATAAAATAAGATTAAGTAAATGATGAAAGAATACTTATTTTTGGGTAAACTATTTCTTTAATATACAAAAATTACATTTTCCCTTATGACAAATACTCCTGAAATTTAAGAGGTTTGGACAATGTGAGAAATTAAACCACTCTACAAAGGCCCAGCAGACATCTAAATGGGTGCTAGCTAGAAGATTATATTTTATACTTGTTTTTGCGGAAGTTACTGTGTCTACGTTAACTAAACAAATGTGCGAATAGCATATAATAATCTTCTAGCTAGCACCCATTACATAATTTATAGCAACAAGCCAATGAACCCCCTCTCCATTTTTAGTTTCGTGACTACAGCTGCCTACAATTCTGTTGACACACAATAAAAAATCCAGACATTTCCTGCATTCTCACACTACATCTATCAACACAAGCACCTGTGCTGTGACTCATAATACATTTAAAAGCCTCTAGGAGATTTAGATAAGGCACCTGGGGAATGCATGCAGTAAAGCACATATTCTCTTCTAAACAGCATAATTGCGTGATTCACAACAGCTGGCTCAGCACTAGCAAATTTAGTAGTTGAGAAAAAAATCCCACAGTATGTTCCACAGAGATCAGTCATCAGACCAGAGGCTGAAAACATTTGAACTAATCACAGATTTCACAAACTTTCCCTGTACTGTCATAAGATCTGACTAAATGTAATTTGCTTAAACAATGAAATTGATGAGCTATTTAATAAATGTGTATACAATAACCATTGATTTACTATAGTTATGTTGATGTGCTATAGTTAAATTTATGTTTTTGCACACTATGTGTTTTCATAGAGGAGCTGAGAGACATAGAGAAATATAATGATAGCAAAATCAAAAATGCAGGAGCCCTTGTGTAAAATCGTCATTATGCCCACAAATTTAGAAATGTGAGTGTGGAACAGTCAATGATGGGATTCATGCACACCACAAATTAATGTAAGTTTACTGCGTGCAAAAAAAATGTAAAACTAACCTTTAAAACAAATGTTTGAGAGAATTAGGGATCATGAAGAACTGGGACTCAAGGCAAATTTTTCTTTCTCAAAAATGATGGAATCATTTGAAAAATGAAAAAATCATTTGTGGCATGCTTGAAACTGAATGCATTTTGAAATGATTACTGCATGTTTTGAGTTGGGTTTGCATAGGTCTCTGACAATGGAGAATATAAATGTGTATTTACTATGTGCAAGCAGGTTAAATGGCAGTGTAATTGGATTGTATCTAAATGGTGGATCTATGCAAAATGTTCATAAACTTAACTAGCTCGTCAATTTATACCTAAATGTCTATTGTAGTGTCTCACTGAATATCAAGTAGATTTACAGCAATCTCAGAACAATTACATAAGACTCAATAGGCAAAAACAAAAGAACAATGTTTCCCTCTTATCAAAAAAATCAAATATGTATTAAATAACATGGCACCACGGGTCACGGCACCAAAGATATAGCCCTCTCTTTGCATGCTAACTGGCCTCTAGCACCGCTGCTGATCTGCCCTGTGTTGTGTTTGTGGGTGGAGGTAGAGAAGAAGAGATGCAGACTTTAATGACTTGCCCTGTTCCTCCCTGGCAGCAGAAGGAGCCCTTGCCAGAAAACTGGCTGTTTGCGTCCTCTGCTTCCTGTTCCTGTCTGAGACTATTTAAGTGGAGCACACGCTTCACTGCTTGAAGTATTGCCATCATTTTTCTGCATACCAAGCATTTTCTATTGTCTTCATTACTCTGTTTATTAGTTTATGCCTGTTATCTCTTCACGTTACTTACCCTTTTTGGATTGTTTTCCTGGTTTTCTATCTGCTTTGTATTTGACCTTACCTGCTTCACGTTTATGTTTCTTTGCTGCCTGCCCATTGCCTGTTTTAGTTATTTTGTCCCTGCCTTGTGATTTTAATTTGTTAATAAACTTCTGCCACTGGATTATACAAACATCCCTGAGTGTCGCTTCAGTTACACAGACACAGAGGGGTTTGGGATTGTGGCTTGTAAATTTATTCCCTGTAATGTTGATAACATGAGCTGGACTTTAAATCAAATAGATGTTAATGCACATTCAATTCAGTAACAAACATCCACTGCTCCATATTGCCTTACATAACCTTGCAGCCACCTCATGTTATTATGTTCAAAAGAATTAACATTTTTTTTAACTCTCTATATTATATATTGTAATATATAGAGATATATCTACATTATGCATTTAGGCCTTTATCAGTTTAGAATACAAAATATAAAATCACAAGTTACAGACAGTAGACAAAATTATAAGAACAAAGATATTCTAAATTATAATCTTGCTACTGTTAACATGACTTACCTGTAATGTTGATTACATGTTGATGTTGAAAACTTGTTTTGGCCACCTTGTTTCATGAAAGACTTTTAAGTTTAAAGAAGACCTAGAGTGGTTGAAAACCTATTTTAGGGTGGGGGATTTTTAAAGTGTGATTTTGCACATATTTGGTGTCTTTCAGTCTTTACTGGCAACCGCATAATGAAATGCAAGTGATTCACAGGCTTCAACTGTGACTAATGCACAGATTCAGCCTCATATTTGAGCCCTATTACTGAATTAGAGGAAAAAACAGTTCAGCAAGGCTGGATTTAAATGTTTCTGAATAGTAAGTTATTTGAAATGTTTGTTTGAAGGCTTCATTACTTGCCCACAAATTTCCCCCGTCATGATCAAGTTATAGCACACTACACCCATTTGGACATTGATACTGTATATTGATGGAGGCTTCAGGTTTGGGTGTTAATCTTGGGCCAATGGTACACATCTTCCACTGCTGGCTCTGTTTGAAAGAAAAACAGAATAATTTCAATTAGATTTGAGCCACAGTGTAAATTCAAGGATTAATATTAGCATGACAGCATGAATTGGCCAATGTTTTATCATTATTGAATGCTGTGCATTTAACTGTACCATACAGGTCACTGCCATAAGGAGAAACACTTAAGAAAACCTTCACAGTGTACTAGAGATGATTAAACAGGCTAATTATTTTAGACCAACCTTTGGATCAGTGTAGAAAACAGATTTACCACTGTCGATTCATCACCCACCAGGTGTTCATGTGGAAACTGTATATGCATGCCCACAAACAGATAAATGTTACCGTAAAAATATAACAATGCTGAAACTGTGCAATTCCATACAGATGTACAAATACATTTCAGTACTTACCATTATTTTATGATTATGGCCTATGGAAGTGCGCCTACCGGGGTGATGAAACTCATAGTAGATTACTGTCACTACATGGCTGGATGTTGAAGTGGTGCCCACAAAATAGTATAGGGTTCATTAACAATTGGAGGTATTTTTTGAGGGGACCTGACCTGTTAAAAAGAGACGGCCTCCACCCATCCCGGGAAGGAAACGCTGTACTCTCTAGGAATCTGACCTATAGACTTACTAGTGACTTACTTATCTTAACTGACTAACTGGGGCCCAGGTCAGGAAGCAGACAGATCGGCCTAACCATCTGCCTGCTCGCCGCCTAGACATGTCAATAGAGACACATATATCACAGCACATACAGTCTATAATTCCGGTATACCAACACATATCGGCTGTGTCTGCTCCACGAACAAATAATTATAGAGCACCATGTATCTCATCTCGTACCAATCTAATTAATATAAAACTGGAAAATAATATATCAGAAGAAACGCTGCTGAAATTTGGTCTCCTTAACATTAGATCTCTTACCAATAAAGAACCCATTATCAATGATATCATCTCAGACCAAGACTTGGATGCGCTGTGCTTAACAGAAACCTGGCTTAAAACAGATGACTACCTTAGTTTAAACGAATCCACCCCACAAGATTACTATTATAAGCATGAGCCTCGCTTGAAGGGTAGAGGAGGTGGCGTCGCTACAATCTATAAAAATATGCTTAAAGTCAATCATAAAACTGGACTAAAATTTAACTAATTTGAAGTAATGATGCTAAATGTATCACTAGCAGATCATAACAATAAACCTCTTTCTCTCTTCTTAGCTACTATTTACAGACCTCTAGGCCACCACACAGACTTGCAGACTTCCTCTCTGAGCTAATAGTCACTGTAGATAAAGCCCTAATCGTTGGTGATTTTAATATTCATGTCGATAACCCAAAAAATATACTAGGACTCACTTTTATGGACATTCTCAACTCCCTTGGCATCAGACAAAATGTGGAAGGGCCCACGCACTCTAAAACGTGGAAGGGTAAACAGACTCTAGACTTAATTCTATCTTACGGGCTAAACATTAATAACATATATAATACCTCAGAGCAATGCTATTTCAGATCATTACCTCATCGTTTATACAGTACTACTAGATAGAATCACTCGCTCCACTCCACGTTTTCAGTCAGGAAGAATAATACTATATATACTGTATTTATATTTTATACTGTATCGTTCCTACAATAAATATACTGAAGATAGTTTTATTAGCAAAATAGAAGAATTAGATGCTGTAATTGAAACCTTGAATATGGCTTGTTCGAGCACTCTGGATGTTGTTGCCCCCATCAGATTAAAAAGAATTAAGGATAAGATTCCAGCACCATGATTTAATCCTCATATAGCAGACCTAAAATGCATGGAAAGATGCCCGAAGTTCAACTCCCTAAGGGGCGAGTATATCCCCTGTCCATCCCGGAGCGCCAGGCAATGGAGGAGTACATCGAGAAGGCCCTGAACCAAGGTTTTATTCGACCATCAACCTCGCCGGCCGCTTCAAGCTTCTTCTTCGTGGGCAAGAAGGATGGAGGTCTACGCCCCTGTATTGATTATCGACAGCTCAACTCCCAGATATATCCCCTTGTGCTTATAACCTCATTCGTGCTTATAACCTCTTTCGTGTGCGTGCGGGAGACGAGTGGAAGACGGCTTTTATTACACCTGCTGGGCACTATGAATAACTTGTCATGCCATACGGCTTATCCATCAGTCCCTCCGTCTTCCAAACTTTCATAAATGAGGTGTTCCGGGAGTTCCTCCATAGATTTGTCATAGTCTACATCGATGACATCCTCATCTACTCCCGGAACTTGGCCGAGCATCGCCAGCACGTTCAGCAGGTCCGTGCTGAAATTGGAGAAATGTGAGTTCCATCGACCATTTGTCCAATTTCTAGGCTACAACATCAGCCCTGAGGGTGTGCAGATGGATCAGAGGAAGGTGGAAATCATTCTCCACTGGCCCACACCCACTTCTGTCAAAGAACTCCAACGTTTTCTAGGATTTGCTAATTTCTATCACCGGTTTATCAAAGGTTATAGTTCCATCACCTCTCCACTGACCTCTCTCCTGAGGGGTGAACCGAAAAACCTTCCCTGGAACCTACTTAAGTGGATCTTCAGTACTGCCCCAATGTTACATCACCCAGATCCTGAAAAACTCTTCGTCGTGGAAGTGGACGCTTCTACTGTGGGTGTTGGGGCGGTACTATCCCAAGTGGTCGGCGACTGTGCCTTCTTTTCATGTAAGCTGTCTCTGGCGAAGCAAAATTACGACATGGGCAACCGAGAACTCCTAGCCATCAAATTGGCCCTGGAAAAGTGGCGTCACTGGCTTGAGGGCGCTAACCATCAAAGTCAAAGTCAAAGTGGAGTTTATTGTCATTTCAGCCATATACACAGTACATAGTGAAACGAAACAACGTTTCCCCAGGACCAAGGTGCTAACATACAACAACACAGTACAAAGAACAAAAAGTACACCGTACAATGTAAGTAACAAAACAGAGACTAAGCTATACAACCCACAAAGTCTAAACATAAAGTGCACAGAGTGCAAACTTGTGAGTGGGAGAAAAGTGAGTGGGAGGGGTGTGTGGGGTCAGCCACAATGCTGGTGGCTTTCCGGGTGCAGCGTGAGGTGTAGATGTCCATAACAGAGGGGAGAGAGAC
>JBAJNP010008022.1:0-21153 GCA_036877545.1 Yasuhikotakia modesta | reverse complement strand
CACACACACACACACACACACACACACACACACACACACACACACACACACTGACTACATTAGTGAGGTCATTCCATAGACGTCCATTAACTTTATATCAGACTAATGATATTTTCAATCCCCCAACTCTAAACCCACCCATCACACAAACATGACATTAGATTTAAACAGAAACTTGATTTGATCGATTTATGGCCATTTTTAGTGTGTGAGGACCAGTACAACGTTCTTACAAACTGGTCATGATTAAACTGTGTAAGTGAGAACATTTGGTCCTCACAAATATACTGTACTGAACACACACACACAGTGTTTAACAGAGTAATGAAAGCTGTGGTTTCATGGCAAAGGTTCTCGATGGGTTTAATCAGAGTGTTAAACGCGTTTGCCATCTGCCTGCAGGGCCGAACCGCTCTGAGACCCCCCCCCACAGCTACAGCACATGACTGCATTCTCTCTTCTGAGGGACGAATTCAGCATTAGAAACATTTTACCACTAAACCCATATTGCCACCTGCAAGCCTGCAGCAGATCTTATGCTGGTCTGTGCTGGTTTAGATCTTATGCTGGTCTGTACTGGTTTAGATCTTATGCTGGTCTGTGCTGGTTTAGATCTTATGCTGGTCTGTTTCTAGTTGTTTTAAACATTATTATAACATTTTTAAAACATTTCACTAACAACCTAAGAATAATGTGATATATGATTTATGATACATAACATTTTTTCATGATTGTTAGCCAACATTCTGAGAACATTCCCTGTTAGCTGGATTGTCAGATTATGGCAGCATTACTGCACCCCCACAATCTAGAACTGAGAACCGGCCTTCAAGATGGGAAATTGAGCTGTGAAAATTTCAAATTCGTTGGTGTTTGTGGCACCACCTGATTTGCATAATTGCTTTAGTGAATCGAGCATTAAAACAATGCAGACGGCGCATGCAAACAAACGCCGTATCAGCAGGCCAGATTCAGAGAGTCGTACTAGCCAACCACCAACCTCCCCCCCAAAAAGACTCACATCCACCGCATGCAAATTACCTCATGAAAGCTGAAATTTCATTGGCAGGTCAACTGGGATGGGGCGGCGCTCAATCAGCCCCAGCTTACGACGTTCCAAGGTTTGTTTCCCTGGATTCGTGCGCCGAATATTCCATGACATCTCTGTTCATTTGTATGCAATTATGATAATAACCCACATTCCGTGTTGTTGATCAGCATCATGGAAATGGGAAAATGGGAGTGAAACACAGATGAGGGTAAAGCTGCAGAGAGACTCACTAATGAGACTTTCTAAAGTCTCTCAGCTCTGATGTGGTTTGATCCCTAATGGAAAGCAAATTGAAAATCAGTGGTCCCACTGGGGCTGCGTTAACCTCACACACACACTGTACACACCATCCTCACTGCAATCAACTCGCCCATCACAGACGCAGAGAACGGGGCAGAGAACGTGAGATGCAGATTGCATGCCTACAACTAACTAGCAGGTTTAGCTATTGCTACAGCATTGGGAAGACAGAGGTTTTGAAGATCCGAACACAAATAAAATAAGCTGCAATATGAAGTAAAATGAGGCATGATCTGTTTGTTATTAACTCTTGTGTAAAAGAGTGAAACAGGTGGGGAGAATTAAACACAGTCTGTAGGAGCAAAAATAAAACTCATTTACATGGAAAAGCCTCTTTACAGCTGCAATTCATACGTTTTGTTAAAAACATACCAAAATCACACACACAAAATCAGTTAATCAGATCTGTTGTGAGCAGATACACAACAGATCACAACAGATTTGCAATGGTGAGTAAATAATATTGATTCATAATTTGATCTGTCAGGTCTGATTTCACAGGAAATGTCAGTCTGACGTGTGTTTGTCACGTGTGTGAACAGAAACAAGATGCGGCTGCTGTATCAGGAGCGACGGGGCTGAAATCATGAATAAAGACAAATGAAGAAAACTAACCCCACAAGGTTGCAGTTTTCTGTTTCTGACAGAGATGGCGACAGAAAAGCTAAAGTTACAGATTGCTGCTGTAAGAACAAGCCTCAAATTCTGCAGTGAAGACCCAGATATTGTGTCACAGAGAGAAACAAAGTACAAAAAGAGACAAAGAATCACGTTTTGATTGCCAATGAAAACATTAGATTTATCGTTTAATAAAATGTCAATTTTTCCCAGAGTTCCCTGCAGCGTGACGAGTTAATTGAAAGCGAGGCTGTTATCTGTGTTTGCATTAGATCTGCTGTACAGATCTACAGATTACAGCCTCGTTTCTGTGCATCTGTGATTTATAACCATATCAATAAAGCGCCGCAAAGCTGTGTTCATCATCTACAGCGCTCATGTTTTCACTTCATTTCATTCTTTTCCAATTCCCTGTATTTGTTTCTCTGTGGAAGTTGTGGCTGTGCTGGTGAAGTCTTCCCTGTATCTGTTTCCTCTAATTCAAGAGCTTTATCACTGGAACACACCAGCAGGGACTCATTTTCATCAATAATGCAACTAAAGTGGCTAGATTTTTCCTGAGCTTACACAAATCACCTATACTGTCATGTTTCTGCTCTCGCCAAGTTTGAGTAATAAGCTACTTCCCATCTGTGTGTGTGTGTGTGTGTGTGTTCTGCGCAGTGACCTATATTTAGGCAGAACCGTGAGGCATGCGCTGATTAAATATGTGAAATTTGGAGAAAGTGAGCACAGATGCAGAGACGCACAGAGAAACACACTGTGTTGCAGCTGTCGGATTAGTAAACATTTTATGTGGTACAGTAAACAGGCTGAAGTCACATCAACTCCACCGGCTAAATAATACATTTGTGCAACTGCTTTAATCCAAAGTGAATCTGAGGTATATTTTTATCAGTCTGTGTGTACTGAACTGTACACTGTAAGTTACTGTACCACCTCAAATGTTTCTCCTATGTTTGTTTCTTTATTTATTTCTTGTTTGGTTGATTCTTTGTCTTTTTTCTTTGTGTTTTCTCTCTTGAGGCTTAATCATGTTTTATTCCCCAATACTACACACACACACATACACATATATACATAAACACACAAGCAAACAAACACATACATTTATAATATATTATAAATATCATTATAATTTATAATATTAATAAATATACATGAACACACACACATATTTATATTCACACATACACACACGTACACACAGTTCATGCCTCAGCTGAATGCTGAATTGTTTAATTACATTAATCTTCTGCCTCACAAACGCATCACACAGAACACAGCGACACACATCTCAGTCCCGGCTCTGTTTGTGCTGTTTGTTAAGGTAAAACGGGCCATTGTGGCGTTTCTGTAGAGGAAGGATGGTTACATAAGCGTCTAGACATCAGTGACAGTTCAAAGGATTCATTGCAGCAAAAGTTAATTAGCTCCTGATTCTTCCTCTATAGTCTCATCATCATCTCTTCACCTGAGTCTTTCATCTCAGCTGCTTCTGAGGCCCACGTCCTCGTTCCAACACCACACGGGACTGAGGCTCCGATTCCCTGTGACACACTTACAACAGAAGCCGTTCCTAGCCCAGAGATCTGAGACACCGGTGAGCTAAACCTCTCTGAGCCGTTTCACCCTTTCATTTGATATTTCACCACTTACATAAGCTGATGAGAGCTGAGAGAGACTGCCTGTCTGAAACACCGCGGCAGTTTTAGGATTAAAATGCATCTATAAAAATGCTTAGTGTGTAAAAATATAATGACCATAATGACAAAACATACAAAAAATATAAAACATTTGAAAGTAAAAAATGTAAAATTAGTAAACAATAAAAAAGTATTTAGTGTAACCGTCCACTGCAACACAGCCATTAATGAATCAAACTCTAATATTTAATGCTAATCCAACGACTTCAGCACAGTTTCCTCCAGAGCTCAGTGTGTTTAGAACCAGAGGAACTGAGGAACTGACTGATGCTTCCTGAAGATTTGTATTGTTTTATTTTATGCACGTTTCCTGCATTTTTCAATAAAATAACTGCTAACCTTGCAGATGTTGGCTTAAGACTTCTGCACACTGTAGACTTCTACTGTATGTTCTTCAGTAATGTACTGAAATACTGCAGAATGTAAACGTTCATTCTTCAATGAGACCCAACTGAACTCTCTGTTAAATGATCTATGAAAGTGCAGTTTGATGAATGTGTGGCTGTTCATTCAGTGTTACGTGTGAAAACCATCAGTCAGAGAAGGTCAGTCCAAACTCTGACCCTGCAAACATCTGCACAACCATCTGGTCAACTTATGAGCTCTTCAAAGACATCTGCTGCTCAGGGCAGCCAAAACGGCTTCCCGGGAGCTGCCCGGGGTCCTGAGCACAACATAGGTGTCTCTGTTAATGCCTGCTTGGAAACCGATGCTTCCTGCAGGGGAAAATAGGGCAGCCGCTGGCCGTGGTCCTGAAAACTCTTATATTTTTCAGAGAAATGGATGTTTGCCCTTTAAAATTTCTCTGGATCTCCAGAGCAATAAGCAGAAATGCACTTGAGTCTCCATGTTTCTACCTAAGCTGATCTACAGAGAATCTGTTACTTCTGAGACCAGTTACAGAAAACAGATGAGCAGCAACATGCATCTGTCCCTGTAGCTCAACTGGCAGAGCATTGTGTTAGCAGCTCAAAGGTTGTGGGTTCGATTCCCAGTAAAAACACAAATGCATAAATGTAAATATATCTGCACTCATATATAAATCATATATAAATTGCATTAGATAAGAAAATATTAAAGCAATTGTAAGAAATTATGCACAAGCAAACTTTTCAAGCTCATCTTTATATAAACTTGTTAGGTTTTAAAGGTCAAAACCATTAATGTTTGAATTATTGCAGTTTCATTTTATACCAATACAGCTTTTCACAATATGTGAGAAAAGCAGCTATACAGAAACAAATGTGTTTTATTAAAAAAGAAAAATAGTTTTAATATTTTTTCAGAACGTTTCCTCCTGAGTTAACAAACACAAGCGACTTACAGTTACTCTGAAGATTCACTGATGTCTGAACAACATCTCAGCATGACTGCACACCAATAACTGCAGCACTGAATGTCAAAAATCAGCTGTGCTCAATAATGCTCATATTTCCCCAGTGAGCACGTCAGTCCACAGGAAAGACAAATCACAGATGAGATCTCGCTAATGTCTCACTTATGTCTCCTAAGCAGCGATGCGATGAAGAGCTAGTGGAAACATGACTATGTCTCCTGTGTCTCAGATGTTTTTCCTAAAAGACCCAGAAATCTCACAAATGTCTCCATCAGAGTTTCAGATGAAATCTCAACAATGCCTCAAACGGAGCTCAGATTTGCCAAATCTGCAGTTAGTACAGGATCAGATGTTCGCTGAGATTAAGATACTTCAGTGGGGTCTCACACACACACACACACACACACACAAACACACACACACACACACACCTGAATGACACATAAACCTGCAGGTAAACGCACATATAGGGTCTATAAGACAGTCTATAGGGTTAAAAAACAAACACCATCAAACACTGAAGGACTTCTGCAACACTGTACAAATTAATTGTTTTTGTCTTTATGTTCACTTAGAACAGAAGAGCGAGTGAGAAAGAGAAAGACAGAGAGAGAGAGAGACAGAAAGAGAGAGAGAGAAAGAGAGAGAGAGAGAGAGAGATGAGGAAGCTGTAAGCTGATTAAAAGCTGTAAATAGGCTTAAACATTAACACAACTGAGGGCCCAAACAAATATGCCTCTTTTTCTTCTGCAGGACTCGTTCATGAGGACTGACAATCCTAAACGCACAAACCATTCTCTCCTCTTCGCCCATAAAGCCCTTTATTTTCTTACAGATAAACAGACTTTGTTCCATCCCCGGCTCTATTTTTCTTATATGCTAAGCAGTTGTCCTACAAACAGCAGCGCGGTGCAGGTGGGGCTGTGGTTCACACCTTCATCAGACTGGTGGTGTTGTGTTTGCTCAGTGTGCAGTCAGCTGGGAATATCTCACAGCAAAGTCTTTCATCTTTCTTTGTTTTTAAAAGTGATGACAGTCAATTCTTTTAAGACAACTGCAACAGCGTGTGTGTGTGTCGCAGCTAAACAAAGAACTGCAGCGTTTAACCCGCTAAAGAAAAACATTCAAAGTTCAACACAGAATCTACAAACTAGCTTTAACAAATACACCAACTTTAAGCCTTTAAGGTTTTTCTAATGTGTTTTGGTTAGTTGCCTTTGGTTGCTAAGGTATATTAGTGGTTGCCAAGGGTTGCTAGTGTGTTCTGGTGGTTGGTAGGTCACTGTATGTTGTTGCCATGGGTTATTAAGATAATCTGGTGGTTGCCATGGGTTTCTCAGGTGTTCTGGTGGTAAGCATGGTTTCTAATTCAATAACAGTGAACAGTTATAAGCTTTACTGCTCCTTAACAAGAGATTTTATTAGAGGTATCAGTCATGTTCCTCTGCCTGAGTCAGAACAACTGTTAACCTCCTGTCTTATAAATGTAAATCATTCTCAGCTTCATTCCTCTTGTAACACAATGTTCCCTCTGTCTATATATGTACAGTATATCTCCACACCGATCACTGCAGTCACTCAGTGACAGCTGCAAATACATCCAGCATCAGTGAGATTTGAAAGTTTCTCCTGCACTGCAAAGACTTAACAGGAAATCAAATCAACCCACTGCAGCCCAGGACACAGAGGCGATGCTAGATTTACCTGCTAATGCTCATGACAACAAACAGAAGGTCATTTATCCTCCCTGAAAACTTTATTTGACTTCACTGAAGATAAATGCTGCACAGCGTCTGTGTTCTGAAGGTAAATGAGAAGAGTATCAGATACAAGCACAACTTCTACATCTGTGTGTTACTGCGAGACGTTTTCTCATGCTGTGTGCTGCACCGCAGAGACGCAAACAATTTCATTGTCAGAACATTTCCATTAGGTTACAAAAACAAAATGCTATTTTGAAAGTTAGGAACATTTAATGTCACAAGAATGTTAAGCAAACATTTTGTGTTTTAAAACATTCCAGTAACAATACAAGAATTAATGTTTTAAATATATATTATCTGATATTAAAACTGCAGAAACGTTTTTGACAGATCTATTAGAGAATGTCAGACAACGTTCTGGGAATGTTTTCTGCTAGCTGCTATATAAAAGAACCTCAGATCTGAGGACATCCGCGTTTGGCATGTGGAGACAGATGAAAATCCAGAGGCGTAACGTGGCCCAGATTCCCACATCAGGAGAATATTACAGACATATGGCTGAGGACTGAACACAAACAGTGAGGCATCCGTTATAAGTCAGAGCGCTAATTTAAATACAGACTGTAAAACTAAAACCTCACAGCGGCTATTTTTAAATGAAGTTTATTTAACAGAGCTGAGGAAATCATCGCGAGGGGAGGCGTATATATCCGTCTCTCACCTCTGTCCTGTCTCTGCCACCTCATCTTCACACTCAGCGCTGGTACCAGTCTCAGTGAGAGATGGGGAAGTTCTCTGGGTTTGAGCCAAACTCTGAGCCTGGAGAGTTTACCTTGGACAGCATGTTAAATAAGCTTTATCATCAGAACCAATTATACGTTAGTATGATGCTTTTACAAACCACAGATTTTTAGAGAAGCTTTACTGTCAATCCAGCTGTGAACAAAACTACATTCCTACATTCCATACCTGACACAAAACACAACACAACATAACATTGATAAAGTTTTAAGTGTAGTGCTGTCACTAAGCCTGTCTTTCTACACAAATACAAATGTATACAGTGTGTAAAAATACCAATAAAACTAATTATTTAAGTTGCAACCATCAGAAAGTCTCTGGCAAACAGGTGAAACGGCCGCTGAGGTGCTCTGACGCTCAGATACGGTCACTGGAGTGACGTCACATCAATGTGTGAGCGCTTGCTCTGTGTTCAGTCACACCAGAACAGTTCTGCTGAATTATACAGCGCTGAACACTCCATTAAGAACATATCACACTCTAGAAAGAGCAATAACCAGCCCATGAGCCCGTCCAATCTTAAACCCACATTTACGTTTTGGATAGCTAGTTCTGTCCAATTCAATACATCACAAGCCAATTAACTTCAAAAAGCTATGAGAAAATCTATGGTGCAGCCTTTAATACAGTCATAACGTACAATTAGCTGCAGTTTGCGTCATTAACGCAACACGCAGTATGGAGAAAGCTTTCATCCGAGTCTGAAAGCTAATGTTCAGTCTAGTGACCCCTAAACAGTGGAACAAAATGTCAGTGTTTAATGAGCGTGTAACAGATCTCCCATTAAAACATATTAATGGTGCTTTTCTATAAAGGCTCCTATTATGCCTTTTGTTGATTTTGCCTTGATTATTCTGTATGCCTTTGTTAAAAGTCATGATGTTGTTTTTGGACGTACCAGAAGAGATTCAAGCATTAGTTTGTGTTTTAGCTTATTGATGCGTCTCTCTTCCTATTCTGTCAAAAACAGTTTTGTTACTGGTTGTATAAAGCCCCGCCTACCGAAGTATGAAATGAGCTCTGATTGGTTAATGTTTTATCAACTACTACAGCAACTTTTCTTTGTCCTCTCTATAGCAGTTCAACAAGACCAACAAGATTTCTGCATATTTATGGAGGCGGGGTTTATTTAGAGCCATTTGTTGTGGTTCTTAAAATGCAATTTCTGTTGAAAGAATTTCCCTTTGCTGTGAACTTTAGGCACTGTAACTTTTCATATAAAAAACTTTTCATGCATATGCAGCAAAATTACAAATCAAAGTCCTTGATGTTTTGCTAAAGTTATTCTTAGCTTTAGTTTGATTTGCATAAATACAAGTTTAAAATGACATTTAAATAAAAATGCTATTGTTCCTTCCTGCATGTTCTTTACCAATCACATGAAGAACATTAACAGAAGTAATTTTTTATCATGGTCATGTGATCTCACGTGAACGAATCAGAAGAATCTTTCTCCGCTGTCTGCTGCGTCTCATGCACAAAGAACTCGCTAAAATATGAATCACAAGAAATGCCACAGAAACAGGATTTGAGAAACATCACAGTGAGTGTCATGAAAGCTTTCAGGGAGCCTGTTTAGTATTCCAAGACGATGACTAGTTGTATGGCATAGAGGAGTTTGGAAACGGCTCCCAAATGCACAGTAAAGCTTTATAATGTCTCTGCTTCTCTCCAGTGTTCATTTCCCTCTATCTATTACTGCCTCTCCCAAAAAAACCCATTACCACCTCACGGACAGCTGCGATAGCTTTCACTGTTTTCCTCGGAATACCTCTGGGAACGATAGCGCTCTGGGGCTCGACGCAGGCCGAGGACGACCAGCGCCGGTACAGGCCGGGAAAATGCACGCCTAACAGAGCCAACATCCCATTTACTTTGATTGTAGATCAATAACTGAGAAAATGAAGGTTTTCTTTATTATAGCCATAATGTGTCAGGGCATCTGTTTTGTGACTCCACTAATGATGGCAGCCGGACCTCTCGGCTCGTATCATCCCCACACGCCATCCATCACACAGCCCAAACCAGACGTACCGCATCCTCGCTACCATGGCAACGGATCCATCGCCAGGCAATGATCTGCCAATGAAATGGATTCATAAGTGGAGAAATGATCGTGTACAAACGCTGAGGTCACACAGTAAAGTCATACGCTGTATTTTGAGGGCACTCAAAAGAGTTGAATTACTCTCAGAAAACCTATTTATCAACAGAAGTCGTGTTAAGATGAATTAGGAGGATCATTCTAAGAAGAGGGAAAAGTACAGGAGGGATAAAAATAAAAGTGAGGAAGGAACTAAATATTAAAATCTCGCTCTTCCTCAGAGGAAAAAAGAGGATTATTGAAAATGTGAAGTCATCATTTTTACTAAACTTCACATTTGCACTGTTCCCCTCAAATATTACAATCCTGAGATTTATGGAAAGCAAAGTCAATAGTACCGTACTACACTCTGTAAAATAAAACTTTAAGACAGATCGTGCTTTCATTTGCTCCACGATTCTTTAGATCTGGAAAATTAGATTTAAGGTGCAGTTCTTTAAGTTCTAAAGAATGTTTCAGAACACACCGCAGCTCTGGAACCACAGAAAAGAACCACAAAAAAGTGCTGACAGCTCATTTCCAGCATTTTGATGTGCTGTTATTTTATCCCAAAGGCTTCCTCACATTTTACTGCGAAAGTAAAAACACTTTTTCTAATTTTACTTACTATATCACTGTATTGCTATAATCTGCTTATATGGTGCTATAATGACACCCCAAAATATGTGTTTCATACAACATACAAACCTAAACTGAGAGAGAGAGAGAGAGAGAGAGAGAGAAAGCAGGTGAATGAGTACAATGATTAAAATGTATTGTGAGTTTACTGAACAGGACATGAATGATGTAGCAGCAGTCAACTTTAAAGAGAGAGAAAGAGAGAGAGAGAGAGAGAGAGAGAATCGCTCACAACAGGACTCAACCAGATTCACTTTAGTAACACAAGAAAATGAAACACATCCAGGGGTGAGAGAGAAAGAGAGAGAGAAAGAGAGAGAGAAAGAGAGAGAGAGAGCATCATAAACGTGACGTTTCTTACAGAGCTTGTATTATTATAGTTTCTTTTAAATACAATATTTTCCACAGTCGTAGGTTTTAAGAAACGTTCTAACGTTGCCATTATATAACAACAATGTTCAATGTTCAAATGTTAGACGTTATATTGAAATTAGTTCTTGATTATAACATTTGTTATTCCAAAAAATGTAACTGTAACAATTTTAAAGAATATAGTTTTTAATAAATTATATATAACGTTAACAGACATTATAGAAATATGAATATCTTGCAAATGCAAAACTTGTCGTATCGTGTTTTAATCCTTATTTCATTAGAACTGATGGAAGTGTAGCAACATGTCAGACTGAACGCAGCTCTCCTGTGTGCTGCTGGTTAAGTGGCTGTCCGTGTGCAGAGGCACAAATCTGCCATTGTAGCTGTTATTGTAGTGCTGCTTATGTAGGCAGTACACAACAAGAAAGCTTACTAGGTTTTGGAACAGAGCTAATCTGTGTAAAACACACTCTCTCTTTCTGTCTCTCACTCCATCTGTCTCTCTCTCTGTGGTATCAACCCTAAAGACAGCCCAGAGAATCAGGACACCACAGAGAGAGAGAGAGAGAGAGAGAGAGAGAGAGAGAGATAAGGGCTCTCCAAAACTAGGGCAGAAAATCAAACATTGGGCCGCAGCCAGTCAGAGAAAGAGAGACTGAGAGAGAGAGAGAGAGAGAGAGAGAGAGAGAGAGAAGCATAATAAAATCTCCTTTTGATGTACGGTAGCTGGAGAACACACACACACACACACACACACACAGAGCGTGTATCACTCAACACAGCTCATCTCACACCCCTGCCTGTCTCTCATTCTCACTCTGTGAGATGAGAAAGACACTCTGTCTCTCTCTTTACCTCCATTACCTGCCTTCTGCATCTCTGTTCTCTTCTATTCTACACAGTTCTATTGTTTTATTCAATTCTACTCATTTACTTCAATTCTAATCAAAGCCCCTCTGATTAATTCTGCTCTGTTTAGTTCTAATCTATTTTTATGATTCTTTTCTGTTCCTATAGGGGAAATTCCTGCAGTATTGCATGTTAATATTGCTCCAGTATTTACTGTCTGAAGTTTCCATAATGCACTGTGCTGAAAACAAGCTATAGATCCCACACTGTACAAGCAAATGAACTGAATAATTTCAGATATTAAGGCTGTAATACCTTCTGTGTTCAGTGTGAAGTTGGATTGGACCGGGTTTCATGTTTCTCTTGGGCTCTTATCACTGAAACAGGAACTCGTATGATTTTTATCAACCCTGTTTGGACAGTTAAATAGAGGAAAACCTGTAAACTGAACAGATGAGCTCAGTTCATTATTAAAGAGCTTTCAGGAGTGTGACTGCAACACTTTTACCCTCAATGAGCCCTACAGCTGGAGATAACAGATACACACACACTCCTACACACAGAGCAGATACACACACATGCATGTACACGTGCACAAAGACATACACAAACACATGCACACACACACACAAATGCACACACACACACACACACAATCATATATCACAGAGTTAATTGCATATAGGAAACCGTGAGAACCCACCCACTCACACTGAGTAGATCCATTACAGCCGTAATCAATGCAGCTCGGCGCTTTATCGCCGCTCCGAGACAAACAGCGTCTCGTGACGAATGAGACGTTTGTTAACCATCAGGTCAGACCGGTAAAGGTCAAACCTTTACGCCGATGTCTGATGATAGCACGGGTTGAAAGGGTCACATGACTTTCAGCAAACTAGTTTAACCACCAGATGTGATAATCACACTGCGTCCCAGTTCACACACACCCCACACTAGATACAGCAGTGAACAAGATAAAGATTAGTGCAATTTAACTTATAGTACAGCTGCAATCCTGAAATATTCCGTAAGGGATCAGTTTTAAGCGAATATGTTTCATGCAAACAATTCATTAAATATGTAATAATACAGCATGCGTACAGTATATTGCAACCTACTACAAAGTGCACTTTTTAGCATCAAAGCAGAATCATGCAAATTGGGACAGAACCACCACAGGAGAGGCATTACTCTGTTGATGACTCTATGGACCATTAAAACACCAGTTTTACTACAGAGTCAATTCTAGAGTCTTGAATTGAAAGTGAAATTACTGGGACATCTATTGATCGCTTGAACTCTGGAGCTGTTTGTGGTACCGAAGCCAGAAGCGACCCGCTAAAACATCAAACGTCTTCTCAGAGGTTCCTGATAAATGAACACATGATCAAACCTTCAGCTTGTGTATCTGCACTCACACACACGCAGTGCTGCAGGCTTCCTGTGTGTGTGTGTGGTGTGTGTGTGTGTGAGAGAGAGTGTGGTGTGTGTGTGTGTGTGAGAGAGAGTGTCTTGTGTGTGTGTGTGTGTGTGAGAGAGAGAGACAGTGTGGTGTGTGTGTGTGTGTGTGAGAGAGAGAGAGTGTGTGTGTGTGTGGTGTTTGTGTGGAGAGCGATTAAGCTCTTTTGCTGGCAGAGGCTGTTTGGAATGGTAGTAAGTTAGTTTAGCCTAATGCTCTATGTGTGTGTTTATGTGTGTTTGTGTGTGTGTTTATGTGTGTTTGTGTGTGTGTGTCTGTGTGTGTGAAATCAGAAATGGATACCAGAAAACATACTTCAAAATGCAAAAAGATGAACTCCACTGCAGGGGGAATCTAGTTATAGTTAGATTGAAGTTAGATTAGGGAAGTTGAGTGATCTGTCAAAACCTCCATTTGGGAATATCAAGCGATGGCCTCAACCAGAGAATATGGTTAATGCATTAAAATGAATGCTCAAATCATCCTTAGTGTTAAGTGTTTTTATCTACTATAAATGAACATTTCTATTCTGTAACTACTGTACACGAACATCTATGTTGCTACTGTAAACAAACATCTTTATATCTACTGTAAGCAAACCTCTCCATACTGTACCTACTGTAAATAAACTGTCATCTTTAATGTTTTAATGGCTTTAAAGACACAGAATGCGGATGGGAACGCTATAAAATATTTACACTGGTGAGCATGAAGCAGATAAAATGACTAACTTTAGCACAAAGTAATTGCTTCACAAAACGCTGCGTTTTAAACACATAAAATGTAAGATGGTGAGATGTTATTTTGGGTGCTGTACATATGCTGATAATGTCATTTCCTAACACAGCATCAGCATTGGGCTGCTAATTGACCCTTTTGTTAATTAGCAGGAATTAGTTTAAGCTGATCTGATAACGTCCCTCATCGCTCTCCTCTTTCTGATAAGCTATTGACAGGAGCTTTCCTTCCGTCCGGAAAACCCAAAGAACTGCCAATATCAGTGACATCAGAGAGTGAGGAAAACTCATTCTGATGCTGAAACCGGCTCCGCTCAAATCTCTAACTCAACCTATATGAACATCACAGTAAAAACACTGGACACGCTCCCTTAACAAACAGCACTAATGAAGAGCTCACAGCACAAGCAGCATTCAGACATGAGACGGTTTCTTTCTCAAACCACTTTTGTTTTTTTTAGCTTCTTTCTCCTCAGATGTCCAAGAAACGAGGCTTCAAATGAGAGCACAAAAGATCTGTGTAAGCGCCGCAGCGTTGGTCTGTCAGAGCTCAGATCTGGAGACCCCTAATCTGAGAAGCTCTTTTGTTTGGGTGCTAAAAGCATTTCAGCATTTTAGACACATCCCTCTATTTTCTGCTTCAGTGTGGGCGACGGGTGAAGATAAACACCGTTTATGACAGAAAAGAGTGAATTTGGCCGTGTGACAAAATGTTGGCGCTACAGGTCTTTGTCCTTCCAAATCATTAGGAGAGACGTGAGCTATTTGCTCTGAAAGATGATGGCATGAGTCTAAATGAGATTTTTTGCTAACAGAGAAGGAGTGTTTAAACTCCTGCTGTATGATGTGTGTGAGCAATACATTTTTAGATTCATGCACTTGGCAGATGCAGATGATTTAACTAAAGCAACTTGCAACACTGAATTTAAGGTATACATTTAAAACAGTGGGAATCGAACCCATGATCTTTGTGCTGCTAACACAATCTACCAGTTGAGCAACAGAGACAAGATCTAATATCTCTTTTTAGACTTAGAAAAGATATTAACACAAATATTAACAAATAATATAATGGCTTTGTTGTGTACACACACACACACACACACACACACACTTAAATTACAGAAGCAGATGTGTGAGGCTGTGATTGTGTCAGTAACACAGATCACAGATCAGCATTTTGTCAGCCTAAGTATGTCCCAACATACAGGAATCCCATGCCTCAAAATTTGTCTATGGGACATGACACACTGTCTGTTAGCATGCGGTCGCTGACTAACACACAGAAATACTACAGAGTATGTTGTTGTATTGATCGTACATTGAATCCCACCTCTTCCACCTCGCCACCTCGCCTGTATATATTTAAGAAAAGCAGGTCTGCACTCAATAACCCAGTCACTTTCCCAAAATTAATACTCATAACAGCTACCAGGAGAGAGAGAGAGAGAGAGAGAGAGAGAGAGAGAAAAAGCCACCCAGGGGGTGTTCAAACACACAATGTGTTCTTGCATTAAAA
Source organism: Yasuhikotakia modesta (assembly GCA_036877545.1). NCBI lineage: Eukaryota > Metazoa > Chordata > Actinopteri > Cypriniformes > Botiidae > Yasuhikotakia > Yasuhikotakia modesta. Next base: position 5,977 of record JBAJNP010008022.1, on the reverse strand, counting down.
AACAGCCACACTGCAAAAAACAAAAATCACTTTCATAATCATTATTCTGGTTTTGTTTTCAGAAAAAAATATCTAAACATCCTTAAAGCAGATAAATTTACCTGCGAAGCACAACTGCGCTGGAACATAAGAGCTGTTTTCAGAGAACATGGCTTGAATTGAGTTTATTTTCTTGCCCCATTGGCAAACAGTCTGACGCATAAACCTCACTAAATGTTGTTAGAAATACACTCAAAACCCAACACAGAACACAGGGTGTGTGTCTTCTAACTAACACAGTTACAGCACTTCAAAACGAACATCAAAGACAGTAACACAACCCAGAGAGAGAGAGAGAGAATACAGTACACACGTTTCATAACAGAACGCAGGAACAGAGAACTGTTCTATTATCCAGCTAACAGGAAACCTTTCAGAACGTTGGCTAATGTTCTCCAAATGTTCTCTCAACGTTATCAAAACATTTTGCAGAAACAAGCAATACAGAAAAACAATGGCTAAAAAAGTGGATCTTTTTATTACTTTATGGAAACGTTAGCACAACGCTCCTACAACGTAAAACTGTTAGCTGGGTAATCACCACTTATCCAAAAAGCACTTGTCAACAGATACACAGTTGTGCCTTTTATGTCTATTATTTGCTTTGGTTCGACTAGAAGGCGTTTGAGAAAAATCTCTGTGAAAAGATCAGGATTTATCTGTGAATCACCAGCAGGAAAAATGACAAAAAACAGTCAAATACAGCCACAGATGAAACACAACGTCCTGTAACTCACCACAACAAAAACACTGACTCTTAAGACACAAGACAAATGAAAGAGAGAAAATAAAGCGAGATGGGATGGAAATATCGTTACCTCCTCGACTCTCACTGTCCGCAGGCTTGACTTGTATAGGCCGTGTCATCTGTGAGAGAGAGAGAGAGAGGGGGGGTTAGTATGGAGGTGTAAGGTAGAGACAGTCGCGTGTGCAGTTCGACGCATCAGTTTCTCTCCTGTATTCTCAGCTGTCAGAGCCACTGGAGCTTAAACACATCAACTCCCAGAATCCCGCGGGGCGAGACAGACCACAGTCACTCACATAAACCTGCGTGTGTATGAATTATTTCAGTCCCACGCTCACATCATCACTTCATCACATCTGTGGGCTGGTTTATATTTAGATGTCTTATGGGATACGTTTGGAAAGCTGTTCATGCGTGTGTGTGATCAGGAAACAGAGAATTATTAAAACGTTACGTGTGAGAGCGAGAGCAACACAACACACATAACACTGAGGTAAAAGTGTGATGCTGGAGAGAGGGGGAGAACAGAGGAGAACAGAGGAGAAAAGAGGGAACGACAAAACAGAAACTGAGAGAATAAAGGTGAGGAGAAAACACAAGAGAAGAGAGGAGTACAGGAATTTAAGAATTATAATAATAATGCTCATTTATAACTCAGCAGATGTCCATTATGTCTCACTGAAGTATCAGCTTTGTCTCAGATGTTTCTCCTAAAATTCCTTGTAAGGAATATCAAGATTTTATTTTGTAGTTGCACACCAACAATTGTGTAACTTGTGTTTTAGAAGAACCAGTTGGAGACGTAACAGAAACTTAAACCAAACTAAATAAAAACTCTTTAAATCTCCTGAGGTAAACAGAACCTCTGTGAGGACAGGAGGTCCATGCAGTCTATCGCTCCATCTCCACACCTTTTTCCTTTTTTCATTTCCGTCTAAACTTCGCTCTCCTCGTTGCGTTTTCTATTCATTTTGCTTCACGCTCCAAGATGGATGTTTGTGAATTTGTTAGGTGCCATTTTTCCTGAGCACAGAGGCACAAATTCATTCTGTCTTTCATGAATAGGAAGCGTGTGCTGTGATGCGGAGAAAACGCCAAACAGATACATTTGCATTTGTTTAGCGTCTGATGTGAGGAGGAAGACGAGGAGAGAGACAATCTCACACATCTAATAAGTCAACAGCGAGATGTTTTGTGTGGAGCAGCTTTAAACCCGTGATCTGATAATGGTGCGAATGAAACAGCTGATCAGATGTTCTGCATGACTCTACTAGAAAACAGGAAATCACAACAGCCCCTCAAAAGCTCAGCAGACAGACCACTGATGAAGAACATGGTGTAATACAGCAAATAAACACGAGAGGAACGAGGGAATGATGCAAAGACAGAAAATGAGAGTTACGCTAATGTCTACTTAGAATTCATGTGAGGGATTTCAACACACCCCTAAACCTTCAAATAACGTTTCATTCATCCAAATAAAGAATAATCAGAGATGAGATCTCAATTGTTTTTGGACCTTTGCTTAGATCTCCTGTCTCAGACGTTTCTCCTGGGACATTTATAGACATTGTATTATTGTTATTGCTTGGATATATGAATGCTACTCAACCATTTTACTATTGTACAACATTTTTAACATGTTCCACTAACAACTTAGAAACAACTTTTATACGATAAACATTTAAACTTAACTAGTAACATAACCAAAAGAACGTTTTGAACAAACTTTTAAAGAACGCTTGCTAATGTTCTGAGAACATTTCATGTTACCTAGGAAACTGAAACATAAGCGAGATCTCCATCACATCTCCAGAGACCAGAAAGGTCCAAAGGAAACATGTGATTTGTGTGATATATTCCCTGAGCTCATGTGATAAACAGATGTATAGAGAACGTGTCCATAACCTGTCAGATATCACTGCATCAACAAATCTGTAAAGCACTCAAAAAATGTGATTTAAAATCAATACCAATTCTGGACAACTAACATGGAACATTACATAAAATGGAGGAAGGAAAGAGAGAAAGAGATAAAAAAAACATGCTAAAGAGAATTAAATAAATATGTATGGATGCGAGATGTGTGGTTGCCCGTGGCAACATCACCGTGACAGAGGTGATGAAACTCTGTCGTTGTCACAGTGACGGTGTACTGAGAGGGAGGGGCTGAGCGACAACAGGAAGTGGAAGGTGAGACAGGAAGTAACTGAGAGATATTGCTTAACATAAAACAGACACGTAACATACAAACAAACACCCAATGACATCCATTATATATCTCACCAAAACAACAACCTTTCACTCAACAAACTACAAACTGTCAAAGAAAAACGCCATTGACAAACCAAAATGACTAAACCACAAGACAGTATCAAAGAGCGGCGTTCACGGGGGACAGATCTTAACCCCCACGGCAGCAGCCATTTTGACCTGGATGCATATCGATTCTCAACGGTTTTCACACCAGCGCTATCTTTAACGCACAGCCTGTTACCTCCAAACGGCTCCCAAATGCAACGTTTCAGAAACTTCTCAGATGAGCACAAGGCCATCACTGACCAATTATGCCTTATGAAGCTCATTTTATGATAATAATGCTGATAAAAGTCCCGCCACGAAGACAAACGATCCACCTGCCCTCACACAGTAAACATACAATTCCTCACACAGATTGTGTTTATTGTATTGTGAGTGTTATTGTTGTTCTACAGCTGCTCTGTGTAACTGATGACTGCAGCAGGATTCTGGGTAAAATACTGACACCACATTATTTATACAGGGGTTCCACTGTAAGGAATCCCTTTTACTAATGTTTATCCTGTGTACACACACACACACTCTCACACACACACACATCAAAACACAAACATAGCTCAGCTTCCTAAACGGTGAGATAGTTTGTAAAACAAACCATAAATGAATAAATTAACTGTTAAAGTCAACATGGCAAAACTGATGTAAAGACTCCATGTGTTTATAGTGCTATTTAGCTACAATTAAAATCAGCAACAATAAAACTGTAACTTTTGTTTCTGTGTTTGTTCTATTTTACATATTTATATATTTTATATATATCATTGATTAATTGTTACAAACACAATTTTGGTTATATAATGAAATGCGAGTCAAACGCAGGTGTGTGAACACAAACAGAGCAATACACACACACACACACACACACACACACTGATGAGGACGGACTGTAGGTCAGGCACTGGGTCGTCCATCAGCTGAGAGCAGTGACCCCTCATGCCATGCGTGACTAAGAAGAAACCGGGCTCATTTAACAACACACACACACACACAGTAAAGGTTATCTCCTGCCTTCTTCATGTCTGTTTACTGCATCTGTGTCTCACTGTCAGTTACCACAGACAATAATGTCGGCTCATTGCTTAGTTTGTATAAACAAACAGGAAATGTGTTTACAGTAATGCACTTACAGTGAAAGCGTAGCAGGAAAACGGCCCACAGGGTTTAAAAAGCAGTAACGTGAAGCAGATATTTTTTCTAAATGGATTTGCTTTAATTCTTTACTGAAACTTATTTCAGCTGTGAAGTCAAATCATCGGTTTAAGGTTGAACATTTTCATTAGGTGGAGAAATCTTGTGTTGTTGATGCTGGTCACAATCCTAGCTAGCAAAGCTCTTCTAAACGGCCCATCTTGCCTTTAAAAACACATGCATGCAGAAAAACAGCAGAACATATCGTCACATTTAAACTGCAGACAGTGTAAAACACATTCACCTGACAGTAACTCACATCTGCTCACATCTCTTTAAGCTCTAAACCTTCAGGTGAATCACAGAAATCTCTCCTCCTCCACACAGCTGTCATGAATACGGCTGATCAATGCAAGGGTCTGACTTCAAAAGGTCAGTCATTCAATCGCACTGGCCTTTGTGTGGCCGCAGCCTCTGTGTGCAGCGCACGGCTCCGCTAAGTACAATTAATGGACGTATTGATTGTGCTCCCCACAACTCAAATTGAATGTGGTGAGAGAAACTCTCGTGAGCCGCCGGCTGCCTAAAGACGGCCGAGACCTCAGAGACGCTGAGAGAAAAGATTTGATTTAAATAACACTGCAGAAGGATTGATTTGAACAGATGCTTTGAGGGAAAGGTGAAGCTGCCGTTCTCCTCAGGAAAGGATTGAGGAGCAACGCAGGGCTACAGTAATCTCACCGCCGACAAAAGAAACGAGAGGCGCTTTTGTCCGGCTTATCACACGTGGATAAACTTGAAAATGATGTTTTTGCATTGTAGTATCGATGGGGAAAACTCTGCTGTTTTCTCATTTATTTCAGGTAAAGCTGCAATCTGTAACTTTTTTGATTAAAAAAAAGAATACAAATCAGTTATTAAACAGAAAGAGGAAGATTTGACTGCTATATCACATGCCCAGGTTCTGTAGATTTGTTTGTATTTTGTTCCCACAGCAGCAGTTTTATGTTTCAGACAGAGATGGCGGTAGAGACACTAAAGTTTGGATGGCAGCTTTAATATGAAAGTCAGAGAAAAGTTTTTTAATTACAGTAAAATCTTCAGGCTGTCAAACACCTTATCAAGTATCAATATTATCAATTAAAGGTTACTGATCATTAGAAACAGGTTGCAGGTGTTGGTCACTAGAGAATTGAGACACACCCTCAAGTTTATTAGCAACAGCACAGGAATCACAAGTCACAGACGTGTGTGTGGATCTGTGATTTTATGTTCAAAAGCAATCTGCTGACATCACCAAACTCAGCTGTGGGTGAGTTAGTCACATACCTCTCTCTATCACTCTCTCTCTCTCTCCATCTTTCTCTCCGTCTCTCTGTTTCTCCCCGAGGGCTCAACTAAAACATATCCTGCTCTGCTCCAAAATAAAATCAATACAACAGAAGCACAAACACACACACACAGTATTGTACTCTATGACTGCAGGTAACAACAACACACTCTTCAAATTCAGGTCACACACTCCATATGAGAGGCGTAATGAGAGAGTTCATATGATCTGAGGATGATGCACACAAGACACACAATGAAAAATATGATCCGTTGCTAAATAATGTGGATCAACCTGCGGAAAGAGACTTTAAAATAGAGACTTAACTCTCATTTACAACGTTATTAAATCTCCTCATGAAAAACAAACGTTTGGAAAAGCATTTGAGAGACAGACAGATAAACACAGACAGACAG
>JBAJNP010008021.1:0-21155 GCA_036877545.1 Yasuhikotakia modesta | reverse complement strand
TGTGTGTGTGTGTGTGTGTGTTTCTCCATGTTTTCTTAACGATCATGCACAGAGCTGATGATGCATTGAAATGATGCGATCAGGGGGCGCATTTGATTCATGTGAAAAGCTAATGAAGCTTCAATGAAGCCTTAATCTAACTTATAATCGTGTCTTTTAAAGGATTTGTGGGTCATTAGAACTTTGGAAAGGACTGTCATTATGAAAAACAGACCTGCATTCAGAGGCAATGAAATGGGTGATTAGATGTATATAAATGTCCGTACAAAGCTACAGGCTAATGAATCGAGGTTGGCAAGATGAATTCATGAGCTCCTAATGGTGTAACGACAGTAATTAGATGCATATTGTCAGTTCTAACAATTATTGCATCATATACAGGAGCCCATTAGAGCGAAATTGCCTGTAAGGTCACATTACAAGCCGCAACACAAGAGACAAACAGATTCCCAAACAAGCAAGTCTCCTGGTTTACCCTCTGCATGACATAATCAGTTTCCAACCAGCAGCACATGTTGCCACTTCTCCTGTTTCTTTTTCACCTGGGAGAGCCATCAGTCTTTGCTTAATTACCTCAAAGAATCTGTCAATCTCCCCTTATTATGGCTTACTTACCCCTTCCACCTCACAAGGGGGATGAAATCAAGCAGAAAATCAGATTTTCTCCCACCTTCCAGGAGATCTTGTGTCTACATCACACTGTAGACTGTAGTGAGTACTGGAGAGCGTCACACTAGCTAGTTAACATCATAGTCAACACTTTGCTTAGAAATAAATGGTAGTTTACAAACACGCTGAGTGTGATAATATGAAAGCAAAGATTTATCTTATGAATATGAATATAAGATTATGCACACATTATTAGATCTTGAGTGTTTTGATAAATAGTTTATGTGAGGATTTCATCTAGAGATCAAGTAGTCAAAATATTTGCTCAGTTTCAAACAAATAAAAATTATACAAGTGATATTAGAAAAATGGTGCAATGTATCTAAACAATAATTTCAGTAGCTATTAGTTGCTATAATAGTTCATATATCATCTGCCCTATATTAAATGTTGGCCTTTGGTTTATAATGTAATTTTTAAATAAATGATGCGAGCGGTTACCACACCAGAAGTCGCTCCTTTGTAACGTGTTTTACACGGTGCACATACAGTATTCAGGAGGATGGGCAGCAGGTGAGGGGATGATTGGTGAGTAATGGGCAGGAAGTGGGAAGTGTGCTGTGTAACAACACGCCCCAGCGCTCTGTCAGACGTTTCTTGCTGCGGAATGGACTCACACTGCGTCTTGCCACAGCAGAAGCATCCACCACCCAGCTGCTTCTGTCAGGGGCATCAGATTAACTTAACCACTGCAGAAAGCTAATACTGGGGAATGAGAGAAGGTCACGCAGGAACTGGTTTGGTATTATAATGAGACGCTCCATTCATTCCTCTAGTGGCTGTTTTTTTTTGTTTTGTTTTCCAAAACAGTTTAGAGGAACCTGAGCTTTCCGTATCTTGCTGGAGTTCTGTCATTGTTTTTGCATGTTTTAATTATTAGATTTGCCGCTTTCTGTTGTGGATTCTAGATTTTAGATAGATCAACGATGGAAGCTATAGCATCAGAGGTCTGTCTAGGATGCCTATGGAGTGAAGGTTGTTAGCATGTTTCATTTCATATTTCCATTCAAGTAACACAACATTTAAATGTTTTAACGCTTTTATCCAAAGCGACTGACAGCAAATTGAATGTATTCCTCTTTCTTTTTAAATCAGTACTTGCATTCCCTGGCATCGAACCCACAACCTTTGCACCACTAACGCAATGCGCTACCAGTTGAGCTACAGGAAAGCTGTAAGTGACGTTCAAGTAACATTTAACATTTAAGTTACACGAATGTAAACACTGATCAATATGTTATACTACCATTACTTCAAGAATATTTTTAAAACTTTGAAAGCACTTTTAAAGAACATTACCCAACATTATAAGAATATTCCCTTATTAAGTTAGTTGGGTTTTCCAATATATATTAAAATCAGCAGATTTTGTATGTATTTTGCTTTTCACGGTGCATGCTGCCTCAAAGCAGTTTTAAGAATTGTGTTTTACAAACCACCCGAGAGCAAACCAAGAGCAAAAGTAGAGAGGAAACGAGTTTTGGTGCCATCCTGCAAAAGAAATTTTAAATCGCTTTCTATACAGCATTTATTTCACTTGAGTCAAATTGAATCATTCATACTCAAAGTGGAGTGTTCGGCACTCCAAGAAGACATGTTCCTTTATAAATTAAATGATGTTTTCATTCTCCTCAAGAACAGGAGAGATGGGAGGTAGAGAAGAAAATGACATTGGGAATAAAGGGAACAGGCAGTGAGAAAAAGAATGAGAGGAGAAGGTTGGGGGAGGCGAGACTGGGCCGCTTAAATTCAGGTCTGGTAATGAAGATGACATGAGAGCTGGGTAGCATTGCTACATCCAGTTCAGCCATTGGAGGATAATATCCTGCTGAGTACACACATAATTTATTACCACAATCTAATCACCTCTTCAAATGAGTTCCAATGGAACTCATTAGCTACTTTGATGAAGATCGGCCAAGACAATAAAGAACCGAGAGTGGAGAGGAAATAAAAAAATGTGTCTGCTGAAGAACTTAAAGTGTTCGTGTGGAAGCAAGAGTCCCGAGGCTGGTGAACTAGCTTGTTGTACGCTAACGTCAGCGATGTTGCTTTGTAGTTATTAATTTATTTGTGTAAATTAATTACAAGCAAAATTTTGTTTAATCTTTTTCTTTTGGAAATCAAACAAGGAAATGATGCTCACAAAATGTGGGGCACAGCTAAATATTACATGTTTGGTTGTTGATTTATTTTTTGTGAGGTAGACAGGTTAGATTTAATGTAGCATAAGCACAACCTATCTAGTTATTCTCACAAAAAGTGTCATTTAAATAATTGGATGGCATATTCTTGACATGTATTACACATAATCACTTCACTTCAAAAACAGTTTTCAGTCACAGATTTAGATTATTCGCACACATTTTTCTAACAACACACTTTTTTTCTTTCCAGTGTGTGTGTGTGTGTGTGTGTGTGTGTGTGTGTGTGTGTGTGTGTGTGTCTTGCTCGCTCACTTGCTCTAACCGATTGTTCTTTGAAATAATGCTTGTAGTAACTCTGTAATGTTTGATCAGGGAGAGACTGATAGTGGAATCTCACTTACCCTAAATCAGTACCAGAACTCATCTTTGTCATGTTTTTCTGCCTGACTAGGCCTGATGCATGCACAGACTTGGAAGCGGTCCATAAAAACACAGCTTTGACTGGGATCTGGCTCAGTATTAATTCCCCTTTATAATATTCCCATCACCCTCAGCAATTTTCCTCCCTGAGGCGGCCTGCTACACACCTGAATTAAGTTGCAGGGGAATGTTACCAGCATCTAAATGTAACCAGCATTTTTTAATCACCCTGCTACACTAATGCCGTGTCACGTCATAGCTTATCTCCCCGGAATGCTCTGGTGGCGGGAACGCTGGATATCAGCTGCTTAGCAGAAGCATTAGAAGATTTTCCTTCTGGCTGCTTTTCCTGTTTGTCATTTGACATTTTTCTTACCCTGCAGATTGTTAGGAGAAGCATATTAATTAGAAATTTCAGCCTGACCGTAACTGATGTCACAGATTTTTTTTCTTATACCGAAAAGTCAATTTAAATTAAAAGCTCCAGAAACGGAGATCAAGTGATGTTGAATATTCAGTGAAGGATTGCAAGCAAACCATCAGAAGCAACATGGAGAATCGAGGGGAGGAATAGAGGAAAGCAAAGCTACTTAGTGAACATCACTCTGTGCTCTCAGGCACGGCTTAGGAATTTTTGTTCTCGACGCCCAGTTCCGACACGGTCAAGGACAGCCTCTTACCAGAGGGCAGCGCTGGTACGTCCCGGGTAGGAAACCAAATCTCATTGTAAGCAGGGGAAGATTTCTACCCTGCCTTTAGACCCTCAGGAGATCTGTCCTCTTCTGATGTCTCAGTGTACGTTCTGTCACATAGCCTACAGCATTCCAGCGTTCATCTGCTTGCAGCGTGCCCACATGCTGGAGAGATGTGGATTTGTTGTGCACACGATAAACACAGTTAGCGTAGGACATGCAATTTCCTGCGATCACACACTATGTAACAAAAGCAGTGCAGATGAACTGTGTCTGTGTGATACCAGAAGCATCGGTGCCCATTCCAGCCTTTCTCCTCACATTATATAAGCGCAGTTTCATAAAAAGTTGTACAGTTTAAAAAAATGCATCATGATGCAATGTTGCTTATTAAATATTGTTGTGTAATATAAGTAATTGTACATGTTTATATTATAGTGTGCATATATAAATATATATATTTGTATTTGTATATATATGTGTGTGTGTGTGTTATACATTGACACTGATATAACATCAAATAGTCTGTGAGTTGCCCGAGCAACTAGTTTTATAGAAGTCTTGTTAAATTAAACTGGTTTATCTGACCTTGATCAGACATGTTCTTGCTTTGGAAAACAGCTAGACTGAGCGCTGCGGTATGGAACAGATTGCAGGGGTCTGGAGACATGCTTTTAAAACGTATTACTATTTTTAACTTGACACGCTGTCTTAAAAACTTGTAGTGTGGCACCTAAAAAGAGGCCAAAGGCATCTGCACGTGTGTCACTACATTAACAAATAGTATAGCTAAATAAGGGGCTAGAAGTTCCACTGGTACACACTTATTTAAAAAAAATAAATAAATAGAGGCATCATTTTCACAGCTTAATTTTCATTTGATTTCCATATTAGTCTTCTCCAGCGTTCTGAGCAGACAAGCCTCTGCCAGCGTCCCATGCAGCCCTTTATCTTTCAAAATCTTCCTTGTCATTGAAATGCATTAGCGGAATGGGTTTTGCTAAATTAGAAATGCATTTTAATAAAGTCTAATGAGGACTTCAGAGAGTTCATGTTGGAGAGGAAACAAGGTCCCACCTGAGCATGCCACACACTTCAGTTTACAATACAGTTAATGCGCATCTAATTGTCGCTTCAGTTTGGGGGGACAAATGTCGCACACCTAGGCAGCGTCCCTGGTTTTCTCTCTCTCTCCTAATGGGAAAAAGTGATTAACGCTTTTTAGCAGTGCTGGAGTTAGAGAGACCCTTCGGCAGTGTGTTTCACTGTAATTTCTTTGTTAATTACATCTCAGGGGAAAAACGGATGGCAGGAAAAAAGATATTCAAACGCTGAGGGGCAGTGTGTGCCCGTGCATATGCATGTGTGTTTTTAAACGGGTGTTGCAATTGCCAAACTGCCAGGCTTGGTGCAGACGGTCCGAGTCTCCACGGTAACAAGCCCCACCCCCTACTCCGCTCGTATATCCTCCAGTCATCTTTCTTCCTGTGAGTCCTCATTCCTTTGCCCCACTTTTAAAGACACACACACACACATTTATCAGTCTCATCACGACTAACACTCTCTTCTCTGATTTATTAGTACACTTGAATGGACTGGTAATCTGTAAACACACTCGACTTCTTTATAACAGTGGCAGTGGGAGGGTGGGAGTATATTGTTCAGCATTTAAAAGCAGGCAGAAGTGATGTGTAGGAGTGTGTTTTCATGGATCATCAGCCAAGTGGTCTTCAGTTTGCGCTTAAGGAAAAAACACGTCACAGATGATGATGCGACTGAGTCAAGAAAGCGTACCTTTAGTTTTTGTGTTGTAATTGCTTTTCATGTGCCTTAGAATTTAAAACACTCAACGTTAAACTAAACGATTTCCCACCAATTGTCCTCTGCTCCTGTGTTTTTCCAGAATAAATTGTAATTCATAATTACAATTCATAAAATAATGAGCTAATTTAGGAAAAGTGGAATTGAAGATGTTTGATTTAGTTTGGTGTGTGCCACTGGAGGCAAAGACTTCAAAGATTTAACCAAAACCTGATAATCAATGTTATCGCAGCATGAGAATGTTTTAAACTGCATCTCATGTGCTTTTGTGGAGGCAATAATATTTGACTACTTCTACAAAACATTTTTGTAAATTTGGTTACATTTGATCAGTGGTCTAGAAATTATGTATTTTTTTTGTTATGAATTTGTTCATAATATATTTTATTTATTCCTAGGTTTAAAAATATTAATTATTGGACTTTAGATGTTTGCATGCCACTATATTACATGATAGTTTACAGTTCATGCATGCAAAATTCTAGGGACTGAGGGACTGAAAATTGAAATTTTTTATTTTTTTTAATATAGTAATATAGGATTTCAATGTGTTCGATTTAGGACCCACTGTATACCTTGAGCCATGCATAATAACTTGAAAGAGATTTTTATATGAAAATGGGGTCAATGCCGCTGTTGCAAGAGATACAGAAAAGGTGAAAGAAAACTTATGTGTTTTATCTGACATCAGGGCCCGGCTGGCTGGGGAGAGGGCCAGAGATCTGGTCATCTCAGGTGTGCACCGACCCAGAACCGAACCCTCTGGGCTGCTTTTCTGCATGAACACAATCATATTCTCCTCACATAAACCTGGGGCGCTTTGACTGCCACAACAGCCCAGTACAACACAGCCCTCCACACAGACCTGCTCTTACTTACTAACAACAGAGCTATTCTCGTTCAGTGGAACGCTGGCATTCTTATAAGAATGACTGACTGTGTTATTATTTTCAGCGGTATGTAGTGTTAAAAGATTCATGTCTTTATATTAAGGCACATTGTAATAGATGGTGGGTCTCTTTAATGTAATACGCGACTCTTTATTATATAGACCTGGCAGCCCTGCCTGTTTTGTCACAGGTTTTGGATGTTGCTGTTTGTTTACATCGATATAATCTAAGGCTGGTGATTTGATACATTAACGTTGCATGAATAATCATGAAAAATGTGCTAAAACGATTAATCAGACCCTCTCACCTGTAAGTTAATTCCTTAACAGGGAATTTTTCAAACGTAGGAGCAATTTCAGCTTGAAATATGAGTTGTAAGTTAAGTCAACTTCTTATCAGCAGCTTCTGCAAGCGTCTTCCTCAATCTCACAGACTGAAAGCAGGTAACTGAGGAACTAAGGTCACATTTGTTTTCAGAGAAAACGCAGCTAGGAACTGAATGCAGTCGTCTGAAGATGTCTTTCTGTTAAACTGTTTGACATTGGGTCTAAAAAACACATTCTTCTGTAAACTGTAAGACGTAACTCAACTGATGCCTAGATTAACAATTAAAACTAATAAATGCTAGAATTTACTCGGTGTGAAACTTGACTTATTGACCGGATTGCAAATATACTGACCTAGAGGTTAATTTAATTCAGTATACAAATACAGTATAAGGCTTAAATACAATATACTATATAGACCTAATGTTTCTACTTTTCATGATTTCTGAGCATTTATCATTGTATCAGTTCAAATCATAAATTAATAATAAATTAGTGTATTTTATCCTAAGGGATTATGATGTGCAATATAAGATGATTCAGTGCAGAAGCTAATAAAGCAAAAAAAGTAAGAATAAGAAAATCAAAATTATTATTACTAATAGTTATTTTTAAATTAAAAACATTCAGAAAAAGTTCAACTTTAAGTTATATACAGTATTTAGGGATTCTATGTAGCTCGTAATATAAATATTTCACCCCAGACTTCCTATTTTTAGACATATTTATAATGTATATTCATATTTTTTAACTTATAGAGATATTTCTTGGCATATTGTGTGCAGTTCTATGTTTGGTTCTATATAATCATCATCCGGAGTGATAAAGACTGCTGGCTGAAACATGATTTAGGACAAATACGGCAGGTCAGTGGAGACATTAAATATCCCATTAAACTGAACCTCCATTATAACTCCACATAACGACACATCTTCAAACTTTACTGCTGCCAGGATTCCACATCCAGAAAAATTCTGTCTCCGCTCCATTCTGCACAGTCATGGCCGCTTGCTATGCTGCCCATCTGTGCATAAAGACACTTATGAGCCAGATAATATGGAGGAAACCATAGGTCAGTTATATTGGAAAACAGCCATTGTCGAGCTTTTACAAGTTTACTTGCAGAAAGCTGCACAATATTATGACGATAACCATCAAAATTCAATGGCAGCCTCATGAAGGCTGTGGCTCATGAAGGCTGAAGGCTCATGAAGACACACAATGGGCTGTGATCTTGTGTGCAGCCCATCTTTGAAACAGAAGGGGGATCATAAAATGCAGACAGAGGCGACGAGATCCATCCCCCGTGGTAGACTCCAGCAGGAATCCAGAAAACATTCTGGGTTCAAGTATAATGTCTGTTTGAGCTGTTTGTGCTGTTTTGTGCCAATCGATTCACTCTTAATATCGACCAATGTAATAGGCCCTGTTGCCCAGCTCATCAGGAACTGCTGTATTTTTTTCTCCTTAGTCACTTACCCCCTGTAGGATTTGAAATTAAGTGGTGAAATAGCCATTCCACTAACAGGATTACTAAACAGGTGCCCTGATCACAACTATTGACTTTGTGTTGTCCAAATTGGGATATCCATAAAAAAATCATTTACATTCCATCTGCTGTATACAGTTTTTTTTAAAAGCATGTTTTTATGTTGAAGTATTTTCTCATATGCAAGCTTAATATACAGATGCCATAATCCATGGGTTGGTTAGGTGTGTGTGTGTGTGTGTGTGTGTGTGTATAATTACAGGGGGACAAATAAGGGGGACTATTTTTACTGTTAAAACAGTATTACTTAAGTCACTGTCATTAAAAATCAAAACAATGCAAAACACATACAATATCATGTTTTTGTGGTATAATAGCATGACATTAATATTCTTCATTCTTTTAGTCTTTTGACAGTTGTGCAGAGAGATTATTTGTGGTTAAAAATTACCACAAACGACAAACTGACCCCCATAAACTTTAGAAGATGATCTGCCTACATGCCCTTGGTGTTGAGCACCACATGCTCAGAACAGATCCGTTATATGAGCTGCTCTGAGCCCTTCAATACAACCACCTCTAATCTGACTTCTGTGTTTAAATGGGCGTTTGATCGCTGTATCTGTGTCCTGATTGGTCCTTTCAAATCATAGCTTCACACCTCAACACCTTCATTGTTTGAGTGGCACACATAATTGTGTAATGGGATTTGATAAGCGTTGTTTAGATTGCAGGTGACTTGTTTCTTTATTTTCCCTGGCTGTGCCGCTGACACAGAAGATAATCTTTGTGCCGTAATGACAATTAAAATCTGATAATACAGCCCATTTGTCTTGTTCCTCCACTCATTCACTCACTGGTGTGGAACCCAAACCATATGCAAGCTCCTCATTTTCATTGGTCGAGTTCCTGATGAATATATTTTCCTATTTTCACAGTAACTTTGCCGCTTCGTTTAACATGCACTCACTTTCTGCGGATGAACATTAATCTGTGTTGTTGTTGATTTTGTGTTTTGGCTTCTACACAAACTACAGCTTGACAAAACTTTTGCATTTTTGGCAGTATTTACAGCTGTTTTAACATACAATATAAACCATGTTCTCTCTATATATTATATATAGTGACACTGATACAGAGTGTGTGTGTATGTGTGTGTTGAGCAAAAGGTGTACCAAAACATAGATGTTTTTAATGTATGTATTTGTAAGCAACAATTTAAACTCTGAATAACATTGGTTTTACCGCCTCCCTAGAGACCCTCACAGGTGAATAGAGTACAGAGAAAAGATTAAAGATGAGTTGGCCAGTTGCCATGTCAACACAGAGTGAACTGTGTGTATATGTGTTTGTGTGACAGAACGGGGACTGGAGACATAAACCTGATGGAACATTCATCTGTTGGCCTTGATTACTCATTTTAGAGGTCAGGACAAACCGGACCCCAGTGACTTCCAATCCTAATGAATCTTTCAGCTGGTCACTGAGGAAGTCTGTGACACCAGCAACACAGATCAGCTTGAATAATGCTGGCCTCTGCTCTGCTCTGTGTGCGCGCTACATTTTTAATAGACGCGCAGTGGGGATTTTTTCCTCAGTGAGGAAAATAATTTGGAATTTTATGTAAAAGGTCTGGTAAGAAAATCAAAACTGAGGTTCAGAGTGACAGCAACAAAATTACAGAAGGTCGTCAAGTCTGAGTCTGTTGGTGTTTATATTCCAGAGAATGGACTTCAGTGTTAACCGCAGACTTCATTTATAATCGGTTTGTTTAAACACGATCAGAGATGCAGATTAATTAACAGTTATACTAATTCTGGGAAAGACCTTGTAAATATCTCCACAATTCAGTCTTTTTCCTCAACGTTTTTTTTTGTAGAATATTTTTCCACCTTATCTGGCGAGAAAAAGAAAAAGAACAGCCAAAAGCAAAAATCCCAATAGTACACCGCGAGGATAAGAGACATGATGCATATTTTAACAGGGGATTTTTTTTGCTCAAAATACTTCAGCCCTAGACAGAGAAATGAAATAAGGAAGTGGCAGCGAGATCATCTCTGTCTGCTTCTAGGAGTGAGATTCAAATGTACAGTCTAATTCTTCAAATAGATTTCCCTCAGGCTAATATATCCCACTACAGTGCAGTTTGTCTATTTTTTTATAATCTCAGATTAATGCATGTCATTTAGCACTTGAGCTTGTGTCTTCGCTGTCTTTCAGAAGTCTTTAACACGCCCTCCCAATCGTCCATCAATTAAAAGGGGTGAAAGTTTCGAGCTACGCGTGAAGGTCGTCATGCCCGCCAAAAAGTCGTGGTGATAGCGGGAGCGAGCGACGCTGTTAGCGTGTAATCCGCTCGTGAAAGACACGCCAGCTGCTCGCCGCGCACAGACAGATAAGACCCAGGAAACAGCACCTGGCTGCCACGAAAACCCTATTGCTTAGATTGTCCTCTAACTCAGAGTGATACTTACAGCAGACTGCAAACATTTGATTATGGAACTGTTGCTGTGAGTTCCTGGGGCGACTCGTTTTGACCTGCAACGGATCCCTATTTTTTAGATGCTATTGGTTTTATCTCTTTTTAGCATTGCATTTACACATTTATGGGATTGCAGCATCCGGCAGATGTTTAAGATACAGATTTAGTGCGTGGCACTAACACCAATGCAGAATCGTGGTGCTTAGTGCCCATTAAAGGACGGGTAGGCAATTTTGGAGACGCTAGCAATAACAAACAAGATTTAAAAGTATAACATAACCACATAACAAAAAGCTTTAAAAGTGTTTATATTTTAAATATACCCCAGCGTAGATGTCGTATTTAATATACTGTAGCTGTGGGAAAAAGACACAGGCTTCAGTAATAACCATAGTTTCTGTCAACTGAGTGTTAGCCAAACAGGCTATATGTCTATCCATCACAACCTTGCTTTCCTTGTTTAAGGAAAAACGAAACCTAGCATCTGCGCTGACTAAAGTCCGGAAGCATCTGTTGTGGGCCATTTTCACCTGTTTTTCCCAATTTAGACATCCTCGAATTTATTCAGAAAGCCATTCAGTCCTTTATTTTTGTATCATGCAATTAAATTGAATCCCATTCTTTTTTTCCAAGTGTCCCATATTGTCACAATCACGGTGTGGTATGGCTGAGAATTGTTCATTTATCCAGCTAAAGTAAAACATAAAGCCCTCAGCCACTTCTGTGTAAGAAGGTCAGAATCTATTGCAAATTGCTTCATATTCAAGCTCCTCAGTCCAACAGGCCGTCTCGGATCTCACGGCGAGGTCCAGGAGGGCATTACCAGCTACAGCGTGCCAACAGATGAATTAGTTTGGCCCTCACACCTCACAAACAAGATGTCACTACTCTTTGTGCCTGCAGGCAGACCAATCACAGGTAAATAAACCCGGTCATTCTCACCTGTACTACACCAGCAGCTTTTATTAAGAGACTGAAGGGCATGTCAGTTAGAACCAGCAGCTAGCCGGGTGCCTAAACTAGTGGAATAAATCGAACACAGGAAGATTGAAAGGCTGGTCAGACGGAGCTAACAGTTTTAGTTTGCAAGAACGTTTCCCTAACGTTTCCATTAGCAACAAAAGTGTCATTTTAAAAGTTGCAGGAGCACGAAATCAGTTTTTATCAGTTTTATTTTATTAAGTAATTTTTTTACACGTTATATTAATGTTAACACTTAATTCTTTTTTATTCTGTATACTGTCATCTCTTACTATTTACTACACTATACAATACTACTTACTATAACTTACTATTTTCTGTTAAATTGCTTATGAAACCAAACTTAAAAAATAGTAAAAAATTATAAATAGTAAAGAATAGTTTTTGTTACACCAGTCACAGCATAAAGTATTTGTAATTTTTGTTTCTTTTTTGTTTCTGTGTGTTTTGAACATACAAATTCACCTCCTGAAATACTCACGTGTTCCCAAAAACAGAGATTAAAAGAATTTACATACACTGTAATAATGGAGAGGGTGTGTTGGGTACAAACCACAGGCTTGATAAACTGTGTGAGGATTCAGATTATTGACTGAAAGCTCTAGTGACTCCACACTGAATTCCTGGAATTTGAACACATGCAGAACAATTTATTATTTTCAAATATGATATTTCCCAAAGTCTTCTTCTACCTAAATGTCCAAAACATGAGGAAAAGGAAACGATGCTCATTATCTTCTCAGTAAATCGGGTAGATTGTGTCTCAGATACGTGCAGACATCATAATAATGTGTTTTTCAAGCTCCCTCCCTCCATAGAGTCTTTCTCTATGTTTAACAGACTCTTAGCGCCATCTAGCGTTTACTCTGTTAAAAATAAGGCTTTACATAAGACTGATTTTATGGCTTTCTATACCTGGGGATACTTCAATGTCTGGTAGGACTTTTCAAAAGCTCACCTTGGTCACAGCAACCGGCAGGTAGTCGTAAAAAATTGAATCTTCAAGCCAATGAGAACATCAGAGGACTGTTTTTACTAAAGAGTACTGAGGTTTCAGAGACACTACAAATGAGATTTTCCATGCAAATCAAGCATCTCAAATGAAAGTAATCTAATGAGATGTTTTCCTTCAGTCTCCTGCTTTAATTTGGCCGGCAATACATCATACTGCTTTCCTAACTGTCATAATCCAAAGATGTAGAGAAAATATGTCAAGGGAAATTGGCACACTTTAGAGCATCACTGTCTCTCTCTCTCTGTCTCTTACTCTCTCTCGCTCTAATTAAAGAGTAATATTGGTAATGCCTCCTTAATCTACAGCTGGCATCTAATTTGATGAAGCACTTTTCCCACATTAGTGTTTTCCGAGGAGCTCACGCCTTCTGAACGCCTTCCAGAATCTTCTGATTTACACGCCTTTTAATTCATTAACTTTGTGGAACTTTTGTTTTCGTCTTGGCACGTCTATAATGCTTTTCTTCAGAGAATGCAAACTGGATATACAAATGACAAGATTTCAATTCTTATAGGTAATAAAACAAGCATCATTTTTCATCAGTAGGAGTCAGTGCATTTGTCATTAGATCGGTTGCCTGGTTTCAAGACCTTCTGTGAAACTGGTGTTGATTCAGAAGTAAATTGAGACTTAGTTTCTGAATTCAGATTCCTCAGATTTAATGTGAATTGGGTTAAAAGCAAGAACGGCAAATTGAGAAAAAGAAAAATAGTTTCAAGTTTCAAACATTTATATTGAATAACAAAGGACTTGAATCTCCATTAGAAACATTTATATTTTTTATTGAGAATGAAAGCTGTAATTAAACGAGAGTGTGACTCTGTTTGGGTGAATTGATTGGCATGTTTACAGGCAGGACTCTGTTGTTTTATTACAGTGTGAAACCGAGGGTCTAGATTTTCATTTCCATACACATCCCTCATGTAAAGCGTTTATCTAAACGTTTCTTATCTGAAGCAGTGAGGATATGATACGTTATTGTGTTTACCGCTCACGCTGTTTATGAGATGCGTGTATCCAAAAGTCAGCAAAAACGGACAAATCTGTGCAAAACCTCCTTGTGGGGACAACAATATTTTAAAATATTTGAGGTTGTATTGTTTATAACTAGCTTTGTGTAAAGTAGAATTTCTATGGAAAGTCCCCTTTTAGATGTATATTTGAGTGTGTGTGTTTAGTACTCAAATGCAGTAAAAATCTTTTCTGTGGTACTTTATACATTTTTGAAGTGTCGAACCAAAATCAATATAAATACTAAATACATAAAATAAAAAAGATCATAGTGTACAAATCATATTTCACATGTATTAAGGATATGAATCATATTTTGGCTGCATGGGGCAGCGATACACAGCAGGGTCAGTCCTGTTATACCTGTTCAATTTAGTAAATAAAAATATTCTTGTATTGTAATTTAGACAAATGATTACTGTTAAGGGTTATAGAGGCTTTCAGTGTTATTGTCACTTGCCTGTCCAACAGAGATTGAGGTGAAGATGAGGTGATTTTAAATAAATAGTATCTAAAATAACTAGAGTTTGTAAAATAACCAAATCAAACCGAGTTTATGTATTTGTCACAGACACATGGGTTTGCTTTTTGAAATATGTGAAATGTTTTGATAGTAATACATTGTGTGTGTGTGTATGGTAATATTGTGGGCCTGTAGGCTATGTGTGTATGCACATAGGTCCAGTGAGTCCAGTGAAAGCACAGTTCAGATCTAATGCAGTGGAATTGTCTGTTTCAGGAAACTCTCCATCGGATGAGTCGGAGGAGCGGGACAAAGAGCCGCGCACACTCACTTACCCAGCATACATTGCCAGCCTGCTGGACTCGGGTGCCAAGCGCATGGCGGCGGGGGTGCGCATGGACTGCAGCAGTCAGGGCCAGTGTCCTCTGTCCTGCCACCTCTGCCACATGAGCCCTGGACCTGCACGTCCTGCAGAGCCTGTGCTGCTCAACATCTCCAAAGCCACGCCCATCTATGAACTGGTCAACAGCAATGAGACCTACCAGGTACACTTCAAGTCAAACCTAGTTATTTTAGCTTTAGGTATCCCACCTCACATTCCAGCTATTTACTTGCTCTTCATATGTGTTTGTGTCACGCAGGCCCTGCAAGAGGCCATGATGAGTGTTTTGTGGTGTTCTGGTAAAGGTGATGTCATCGATGACTGGTGTCGATGTGACTCGAGCGCTTTTGGTGCAGATGGACTCCCGACCTGCGCTCCTCTTCCACAACCCATGTGAGGAATTTATAGCTTTAATATTCTCAAGATTTCAGGGGTCAAAGTCAAACATTAGGTCATAAATCATCTTTGTTTAATTTATACCCTTGTCAGGCTCAAGCTGTCCCATTCGTATGAGCCCAGCAGTTCATTGGTCATCATAGAATGGAATCACGCTGAGCCACCAATCGGAGTAAGAATTGTTGATTACCTCATCAGTCAGGAAAAGGTGACAGAGCGGACCGATCACTCCAAAGTTGAGACAGGTAAGTTAAATCATTAATCATATCAGCTTATTCAAAACAAACTAACTGCTCACTTGGTCAATTAGTGACCAAATTAATACATGTCAATACAGATAAATACAGTAAACGCCTCAAAAACAAGCAAGATTATGTACAGGTTGTAATCGGAAACTGTTTTATACAGAACGTTGTTGTATTGATTGAGTGGCTGCGCATTATCTGTTATAATTGTGTATTTTTAATTTAATACAAACCGATTAAATTTAATTTCCAAGCACTAAGCATTGAAACTAACGAATAAATTAATGTGTCAATGTTTAATGTCAGAAAATGCGAGTAACAATTAAACAATGCTGTGGAAAACAAATTAAATAAGCTTTTAAAGTGTTTAGGCCCTATTGTAGAAGCTTATAAAGTTTGTAAGAAGAAAATTCCCAACAATTCCCCAAACACAGTTGACTTCTACTTGGCATCTACTTGAGAATTAAATTAATAACCACATTTTCTGGCTAAAATCCCTCAGTCCCATAGATGGGATTATTATTGAAGTTGTATATCTGAAGGACAGCTGTTAAACGAGTCCTACAAACCTTTCCAGATTAGTTAAGAGATAAAGTATAACAAATTCATAAATTAAGAGATGTTTCCAAAGGTTTGGATACTGCAGTGGACACCGGTGGTTCTGTTATCAGGAAATGAAAACCACATAAGTACACAGAGAAACGTACATGACAAGATGATCCTTCAAATTTTTTTTAGACTAGAAGAAAGAAAATAAACATGCACCACATCTATGGATGTTTTATGATATATCTTAATATATCTACACATCTTGTCCAACAAGTGTCATGGATAAAGAAATTTTTAAGCGTCCATAACACCTAGAGTTGCAACTGCATTATTGATCTAGATTTTGTGGTCGGATGACATCAACAGATTGTGACATCATCTTTTTTTTCCCCATGAAGTCAATATCATCACAGGGTCACTCAAGTTACCAAGAAAGACATATTCCTGGATTAACATCTATCCATAACTACCTCAAAAAACCCTTAAATTTAACTCTGCAATCTGATTGGTTTGTTGGTTTGTTGTTGATCCAGGATAACGTCATTCTTGTTAAACTCACCCTAGATTGTCGTCTTACCTATAACCTTTAAATAATATATCATATGAATAGAACATTTGTAATACCCTCCATTATATTGTGATTTCTCGATTTTTCACATTTTAGACATTGATGTATTTGTGTAATTTTGTATGAAACAGTTTGGAGTGAATATTGAGAGCGTTTATGTGAGTCAAATCTTCATCCTGGAAATAATAAACATTGCATGGTACTGTATGTTCATTCTGAGTGTCATTTATCAGACAGTGTGTTACTGGATGAAGACCATGTCTGCATGTTCTTAGAAGCTCAGCAGGTTCTTTCATGGGTTTCTGAGGGAAATAAATGTCTCTTATCCTGAGCGTTTTGTCTAGCGTATCCAAACAAGAATGGACCTCAGCTTAGCTCCTGTTATACTAAGGTATATACTAAAGTGTAGCCTTTCTCCCCTTGAGTTCCATTGTTTCTCGCACATCAGCATCCACCAACACCATTTCTGAGAGATTTTATTCCAATTTTGTTGAGCTGAAATCGATTTTTTTTACACACAGATGATCAATGGGCTTTGAGCGAACCCTGCGTTCGCTCAGCCAGCTTAAAAAAACAGGTCTTGATATCAGCTGCGCTCCATGAGGACGTAAGAAACAGTTTCCTGGTGAACAGATTCAGTGATCGATTGTTTTGTCAGCTTCAAAAGTGACGTGAGTGTGAGAAAGACCACCTTCTCTGCAGGAGAAGGTCAGTGCCGTGGCAGGGCCTCAGGATTTAAGCCTTTCAAGATGAAGTGAAAATGATCATATGTTAAATAACCTTGGAAGAACACCAGAAACTCTTGCTACCAGTTTTCTTCTCAAGTGAGACTTCTGATTGCACACTGCTAGCAGTCTAAAGCTAAAATAGAGAAGGGAAAATGTATCTGCTGCAATGGTAGTGAGACTGGTGTGTTATTTATCGTATTAAATTTAACTGGGATGCAGGTCGGAATTTGGAATGTCATGTTTTGATCAGGATTCTCTCCCAGTCAGTTTCCCATTTGTCTCAACTTTTCATTTTGTGAACTTTTCAGAAGTTTGAACAATGTTCTTTTAAACAATAAATACCTTTCAAAACAATGTTTTTAAATGTATTTTAATGGAAACATTAGGAAACGTTCTTACAACCTAAAACTGTTAGCTGGGTAACACATTTCTGCTCCATTGAGTATTTCTCAGCGTGAATTCTGCAGTTATTGCCTAGAAAATAACTGGCTCACTTAACACACATTGACTCTGTGTGACATGACCAACAGTGGGGCTTGTTTTTACGCTATGTGGGGTAAGTTGTCACAATTGGAATCAGCCATTAAAGGGCCTGTTACACACTTGTAGTGTTTTTACTAACTGTTAGTGCTGTTACCCGGTGCTGATTACGGCTTGTTCTTCGCCAGAGCAATCTGTTCGAAATGCTTCTGCTTGGTCTTAAAGTTTTATGTCGTTTTATGTGGCCGACTGCAGTTGTTGTCTTTGCCCTGTAGCCAAACACAATGGAACTCTTATAAAATTATTATTTCCCCCAAAACAAGTGGAAGAAAAATTATGAGTTATAACGGTTGCTAAGACCCTGTTTGTGGGTAAATGACGTAAATAAGGTTACACCTGTATCTTACGGTCTATAAAACCCGGGTGAGCAGAACACATCTCCTTTTACTTTAGCAGTACATTGACCAAATATAGTGCAGAGCCCCAACCTGTGTTAGCCTTAGATCAATCTCTGGCTCTCCTATTGATCTGGAGAGTTCCTCTGTTTTCAGTCATCTGTCTCATACACTTTAAAGGGCCGGTGTCTGCCCTCCTCCATCTTGGCTTTGCCCTGTCCAAGTTGGACCTCAGACACACTGTGGCTGTTAAAACCGAAAAGAACATCATGTTTTATCAAGTCCAAATGTGGAATTGTGAAAATGAGATTGATGAGGAGATGTGATCGCAGCAGTCTTACTGCAAACCAGTTGTGCCTGGGTGTGTCTGTCTATTTTCTCCTTTATCCGTAAAAGTAACGTCTTGTTCTTTACAAGCCTTCGATTAAAAAGTGTCCAGAACCAACATCTCTCCAGCGTTTATTGGAAGGCTCTGAGCGTACTTCACAATCTGCTCGGAAACTGATTATAAAACCTTATCCTATTTTTAAGCCCTCACAAGAAACATGTGAAAGAGTTGCCCTTTATTTGCAACTTAATACGTATCCCAGAATCTGTTGTGTTGACACCAGGTTTGTTTGTGTGTTCAGCTTCTTTGGAAATTTTGTTTAGCTAAACAGTTGAATTATTCTGAATTTAAAGCATGTGGTCACATTGCACAGCAGCAATATGGGTGTCACTCTGGATTTTAAATTCTAAATACAGTTTTGTTTACAGTGTCAGAAAAAAAACAGGGCTTGGGGATTAAACGTTGTTGAAAGTGACAGATAAACCAGATTGCTTAAAACATGAGGGCATAAAATGCCACTGTAGTTTTTTTTATCTGTTTACTATACAGTACACAGTACTCTACGTTTTACAATCCTCATGCAGTGATGGGTTTAGTGTGAGTTTAACCCAGGTACCGTCCAATAATTAAATAGAATTTATTTGCTTGGAACAATATGCCCTCATAAAAGTAAAAAAATGCTGGACTTCAGTTACCCAAAACATTGTCTGTATGACTGTAGCCATAGTGAGGCTGCACTGAGTTAGCATGCTAATCGAGCCCTTAATAGGAATCAGGCACACAACGTGACATCATAACATTTGCTTTCTCTCTCCTGTGGTGGGAACTGAGCAAATGGGAAATCTGCCTTAAGTCATCTCACCCCGACCAGACACGCTGTGAAAACAAACAGCTCCCCATGCCAGACTGATGTCAGGTCTTTGAGGCCATAATAACAGCCGAGTTTACTGGGGGGTCAGAGGGACACAACATCCCACCAATAAACAGTCTGTTTTGTCCCACGGGTGGCAGAGGAAACCGGGTGCCACACTTTCCCTAGTAAAGGCGGAGGAACCTCGGCCTTAAAGCAGGTGGCATGAAAATGACTTCTGAGGAAAAAAGAGGGAGTGTTTTTTCCAGAATAGGTGGAAGACAGAGTTTCACTCCTGAAGAATGTTTCCGCAGAGCTGCTCCTGGAAGATGATCTCACTTCCAGACTGTGAACAGGGTCAGGTTCTGGAGTCCGGGCAGGTTCTGGAGTTCAGAAGCTTCTGGGGTCCAGGCAGGTGCTGTGCGGAAACTGGCACAAATGCACAGATTCACTCATGCTTCCATAACTCTCTGTGTGTATATCTGTTTGTGTGTGTTTGTGTGTGTGTGTTTGTGTGTGTGTTTGTGTCTGTGTGTTTGTGTGTGTGTTTGTGTCTGTGTGTTTGTGTGTGTGTCTGTGTGTTTGTGTGCACATGCGTTTGGATAAACATTTAACATTGTGTCAATTTCTGAGTTGTAGACACAGTGTCTATGTACAGTATAAATGTATGTAAATTAATGTAAGTTTGTGTATATACTGTATATATGTGAATTTCTGAAATTATTCAGTTTTACAGAGATGCAAAAGTATATACTGTAGTAGCTGTGTTTAGTGTAATACTTGTTTAAACACAAACTACATAATTTGTATAATGTATAAGTGTAATTTACAAAATGTTCTTAAAAGCATCTTCAGTTGTACTACAAACATATATTTTTTTAATTTGGTAAATTTGTGGCCCAGATATTATGTGGAATCTAAAATATTTCATATTCATTATTACCTCACGTTCCTCCCATTTTCTGTTTCTCAAATGTTTCAAACTGTTTCCAGGTTTAAATTAGATTCTAAATCCAAGATTTTTTCATGGCCTGAGACTCGTGTTCTTACACATTTGCCTGTTATATTAGTGTGTGTGTATCATATGTTAATCATTCACACCTGTGCAGATGGCTAGACATAATATCCAGTGAACAAGCAGCAGAACACATGGAACTGTTGGCACACTTCTGTAGTCCAGCAGCATCTGGCAGTTTCTCAGACATCATAAAAACATGTTGTCTCCACCCATTAAAGGAACTTGAGGGCCCCGGGCTCTTTATTGAGATAGATGATGTTATACAGTTATATCTATAGGATTTTTCACATGTAAAAAAAGGACGATGAATTTATGTGAAACCCTGTTTAATGCAGTTGTACTTCCTGCCCTAGAAGATGTCAGGTTTCCATTTAGCCAAATAGCCAGGCATGCCTCCACAGCCATCTGTCTGTCTGTCTGTCTGACTGACTGCTTGTCTCTCTGTCTGACTGCTTGTCTGACTGCCTGCCTGCCTGTCTGTCTGACTGCCTGCTTGTCTGTCTGACTGCCTGCTTGTCTGTCTGACTGACTGCTTGTCTGACTGCCTGCCTGCCTGTCTGTCTGACTGCCTGCCTGCCTGTCTGTCTGACTGCCTGCTTGTTTGTTTGTATGTCTGTCTAATCATTTAGCATCATTTTGCAATTTAATTCATTTAAATTGCATGAATTTCATAAGAAATGCAACTGATTTCAGTTCTGATTTTTCTACTCAATGATTAAACTTTTTTTATATACACAGTTCATTCATTTACTCCATCTTGTGTTGCCTTAAATCTGTATGTCTGTCTTTAGTGTGAGACTAGGGGAAAAA
>JBAJNP010008020.1:0-21158 GCA_036877545.1 Yasuhikotakia modesta | reverse complement strand
AAATGCAAAAACAGAAAAGATGATTGTTTGTGTGATTTTTAAATGTGACCATGGCTTTGTAGAAGAAATTAGACACTTGAGTCATTGTGGTTGATTAAACTGTTTAATTGTAATCTGTCTGGAAACAGTCTGGATATCTGGCTAGTCAGAAGTGAGACAAGGAGCCCAATGGCCTGTTTGTCTGAGATTTTGGTTAATGCAAGGGATTGGTGGAGCAGTGCTGCAGTTGTGCGTGAGTAGAATATCAGAGAGAGAGAGAGAGAAAGACAGAGAGAGGAGAAGTATTGAATTTGGAGGGGTGAGATATGGTGCCATCTTACCCAAGTCTAAAGGCATATGTTTATCACCGGCACGGCACACAGAGACAGAGAGACAGTTACCACGGACACGACTCGCCCTCCCTTTCTTGCCAGGTTTGAGGGGGAGTGTAGAAATAGCCGTTGAGGGTGTTTCTTACATTCAGCACTCTGGGGAAACGCCACAACATGTTCATAAGGCTTCTCCCGTTCCCTGGGAAACGGCACATGCCCGCCGGGCATTCAGATCTATTACGGTGTCCGAGCGTAAGCCTTGGTCTGCAGAGTAAAACCAGCGTCTACAGATATAAGTGTGAAAGCTTGAAGTGATGGTCCACCCTGTGACTTATAGCATTAGATCTGGCCTTCTGCTAACATTAGCACTGATAACATATTTCACTGCCGCCTCCTCCTTCCATCCGCAGCAATTTGTAGTTTAGCTCAGCTGTGTTTTTGTCGCTTGCGTATATTAAATTTTGTTGCTCTGATTTATGTACGGCTACATTGCTAAGCGCTATATTTGCAGACTGCTGATTCTCAGTACAAGTTCAACAACAACCTCTATTCTTAGCTAGCGCACACATTGATGCTCCGCGCTGTTGGATATGGTGCGTCCGCCGTCTGGATAACTTCAGTCATGTGAGCCGCGCGTCGGTCGAAAACGTTCATTTTTCACAATATGCACGCATCCGATGACATCATAAAAGCAAGCCTGAGGTTTTAATGTTACCATCTGTAGGATTCCCCAAAGTGGTCAGCGTCCACCACGCAACAATTTTGCCCCAGAAAATGGTGGCGTGGGTCCAGCCAGACTGATTCAGAAGAACTCGGCTGCAGATTAGTATTTATTTTTGGTGCTGAGAAGTCTTCCAAGAAGTATGTGTGTGTTTTTGGGAGGTGTGTTTGTGAGGGTGGGGGGAAGTTTGGCTGGTGGGCCGGTCGGTCGGCGGTCGAACGGTCTCTGAGAGGGGAGTTTGAGGACGGCTGAGGAGTTGTACCTGGACCGCTGATCTACAGCTGGGGGAGAGAAAGGCGAACAGAGGGGGTGAAGTTGAGGGGTGACAAGATTGGTGCACAACTTCATTTTCCTTTCCTTTTGCTAAAGTCTTTTCTTTTCTGTTTCGCTTTATTCAACACAGTGAGTTAGTGAAAGAGAGGAGAGGGCTGTGGAGAGAGAGAGTGAAAGAGAGAATCAAGCCAATTTTTTTTAAGACTCGATCTTGGCTTCCTTACAAACAGATGTTGCCTGTCATTTGGTGGTTAAGCAGGCACCCAGATCGTACAATACAGAGGTTTCACTGGTTTTAGGACCAGCTTATAGTTTTATCACAAGGAAAATCGATTTCTCATAATACTGGAAATGTCTTTTTACCCAATACCGTTTTTAACTATGTATTTTTCTTTATTTTCCCTTTCTTTATTTCATCCATTGCTCTTTTTTTTAGTTTGTCTTTGAGTTCGTGGGCCACAGTGGACTCTCTATATTGCCTGCTAGTGCTTTAAGCACGGTGAGTACAAAAGAGACCTTTTGGAAACAGTAAACAGACAATCGGTAAGTCGTTATTAACCTGCTTCGAAGCTTGAGAGCATTTCATTCTTTCCATTTGTTTACCACGTCTATTTGTTCGCCGCCGCTGTTTCCACATTGTATTGATACTTTGTTTTTCCCTGTGTAATATTTGCCATTGTCTTTACTGTAACGTTAGTGCTGTATGTGGGTGTGGCGCGGGTTCGAGCTGGTGAGGCCCTGGGTGTGTTCTGTGGTTGTTGACTGTGTTGATCTATGAAGTTGATTGAGTTCAGTGCACTGCAGCCGGTCTTCTCACGCTTTGCCAAAGTCTGAGCTAATCTCTGGCGTTCCAATGGTTAGCAAACACTGGCCATTCTCACTCCTGCTAACTCCTCTATTCAGCTGATTTTGAGTCTTTTAACTTCCTGGCATAGCCCCACTGACACAGTTAAAGGATCTTGGCATCAACTTCAAAGTCAGACATTAATATTCAAGCAGTGGGAAACGAGAATGGATCATGAAATGTCAGAAGCACATCACCGGAGGTGCAGCGGCTGTCCAAATCGACCATCAAATCATTTCACATACAGACACGTGTTATTGATGGGTCTGGGTTCTGCATAATGGGCCAGATTTACCTCACACATCTTTATAATGCGTTACATGAGTTTCATGTAGTCTGTGTGTGTTGCAGGAAGGTTTCTGCAAACAAGGTTTTTACTGTAGCATTTACTTAATTAATAATATAATCGGTACTATTGAACTCAAGCACTAGGGTAGCCCAGATGATAACATTATGTTTAAAAATAGCGATTTAATGCTGTGGAAGTTGTATGTCTATATACTGTACATTATTGTTCAGTCATATAGCTGATGGGCTGAGGAGGAGCAATGCAGATGTTTGGCTTACAGATGGTTATTGATTTGGCTCTGCTCAGATGTTGTCCTCAGTGGACTGAGTTCTTCTGCAGGCCAACCAAACCCAAAAAATCCTGTTTGATTGAAGCGGAAGAGGCCAAAGAGCAAAACAATCACAAAGGAGCTTCAGGAAAGGCATGTGTTGATGTTGGATGCTCTGTGTAATGTTCTTCAGTTTCTTCAGTTCATGTGTAGAAAGTTTACTGTATGGCTGGCATACAGTATGTGTATGTATATATATATATATATATATATACACAGTAAATCTACTGTATGGCTGACAGGTGCTCACAGGTTTCTGAAAGTTTTAACATAGCTATTCTTTACTGAAAAATACAAAACTATTTTAGTTACAACTGTAAAAGTTTTAGAACTTCATATTTGAATCTTTTTAATTGAATGGACTGCTTACAACGATACTGCGCACACAACAGCAGCTTTTATTTATTTAATATATTTAATCCAGTTGGAGATATGGATAGTAATGATTAAATGTATATGACATGTATCATTAATTTGTTTGCCATTATTATAAAATCATTATTTTATTATCATTATTATTGCTGTTGTTATGAAATTATAAAAACGTACCATTTTCATAATTTAAGATATTCTGGTAAACATTAGGGTTGATTTTGTGTTTACAAATACAATACAAACAATGTCAAAAATTTGACAGCTTGGAGGTTTTAATAATAATAATTGTTGGTTCAAAGCTTGAACCCGGATAGACCTTATATCACAATTATTTCATTTTTTCTTTCTTTCTTTCTTTCTTTCTTTCTTTCTTTCTTCATCTATAAAGAATTGCTTTGTAAAAGTTTAATCAGGTTCTTCAGTAGAAGGTCTTTGGCCATTTTGGACACACCTTTTCTTTAGCCGCTGTTCACTAAATTCCTAGTTAGCGTCTGATGTCCCTGTCCTTGTCCTCTCTGCTTTTAGAGTGTTCTTGGATTGCAAGGTGATAGTTAAATTGCATGTCTGACTCAGAAAAGGACAAGCGGTTCGTGATAAACCCGGCGTCTGAGAGTTCGCTTTAAATGTAAGCTGATATGCTGTCATGTCTATTCTTGAAAATAAAATCTTTCTGAAATTAGCTGCCCCACAGCGTCCCACAATATCAGCTATAATGTCGGTGTGCTAAACTGCTGTTATAACTGCAATCTACTTGTGAAGTCACTTTCTGACAAGCTTTTTAATTAACTTTGCTTGTGATGTGTGTGACAGTTTTGACACTTTCTGACTGTTCTTTTCTGTCTAACGCTTCACCGTTTGTCTCTATATTTGTCTGTGTGCTATATTTTCAGTCAGCCTGAATAGAGCGTTTATACATAGAGTTTAGTTAAAGCTGTGTTCTAATAAAAATGTGTACAGTATGTTCAAGTATATTAGCTGGCGCTTGCGTGATTTATGAACATGTACACATACAACAGCCATGATGTAACGACACATCATAATAGTCACATCATCAATAATAAAAAATGATACAAATATGAAATCATTGATATATTTGGTAAGTCCAGTTTAGTGCAATTGGATGCTTGGCTATGGGTTTTATATTTTTCAAAAATATAGTGTTTTTGCTCTCTTGTTGTCTCTTGAAAAAAGTATTTAAATATTCGATGTGTGTCAGAAACCAACATTAAAGCATTATTCCCTCTAAAGACATTTGTTAACCCTGTTTATAATTAAATGAGCAGTTGTTGGATCACTATCCTGTCGTTGTCTTTTCCATACTTTTGTTCAACAAGGATCTTTTTGTTTGCAAGCAGTTGGTCACACTGTTGACTTGGCGTTTAGTTTCATAGCTCGCAAGAGAGCAGTGAAGATGCACCGGGAGACATTTACAAGAGTTCAGTCCAGATATCTCACTCTGTAAACGTCCATGATGATCTCGGTTTTGGCAACATTTTTAGTTATCCAATCAAAGCAGGAAACGATGAAGCACCCTTCAGTGTTCTTGATTGTTTGTTAGCTGAACCATAAAATGGCAAATGTGTTTTTCAGCCTCTTTGCATGAGCTGCAGGTTGGCTAATATGCAACCTGTTGGTACGCATTTCATTTATGTGTTTTAAATTGGTTCTGAGATTTAGAACTATTAACCAAACTTATATAATGGAACGGCGACGGATGACTTGTGAAGGTGGTTTTCTTCTGGAAGAGACCTGCCTGCTGACACAAACCCGTAGATCCGAACTTGTGGTGACTGTCCACACAAGCTTGTATCTATAGGTATCTGTCTGCGTGGCCTTTGCACCTATTATTCGATTTCTTGTTTCAAACTATCCTTCACTCAGCAGGATTTTGTGTAGTTTGTTTATAAATCATTTTACAAGCAAAACATTTATACCAAACTAACAGGAAATGATAGAATTCTCTCAAAGTTATCAAAAATTTTTATTGCAGTAATGTCAGTAGACCTAGTTAATGTTATACTTATACAACATTCTTAAGTTGTTGGTGGAACGTTTTAAAAACGTTACAGAATTTTTAAAACGTCAGGCAATAATGCTAATACAACGTTCCCTAGAACTTTCAAAATCACATTTTTTAATATTTTTGTGACTTAATAGAAACATTAGGGAACATTCTTACAACCTAAAATTGTTAGCTGGGTATTCCTTTGTTAAAGTTGATAATTTTGTCATTGTTCAGTCAAAATCCGATCCGTGTTTGTTTTTGGAAAACGGACAATCTTCTTGCGTTCCCCTCTTTCCACTGTTGAAGGTCAACCAAGTTTTATCCTCAGGGTCTCTGCAGTGCCCCCAGGCTGAGGTAGTAGGTTGTATAGTTTGCAGTAACATCACCGGAGATGACTGTACAGCCTCCTAGCTTTCCCTGAGTTCCACCTTCTCCTACATCAACACCTGAACTCAACCTGCTTCTCTAGCTGTTCTCACCCATCTAATCTTTCTCACCAAGTGACACTATAAATGTAAATGTCTTTTGTTTATCCTGTAAAATGTTACAGATAAAACTGTGTTCTGTAGTATCAAAATTATAAATGTGAAAGTACAGTATGGTACAGTCAAGTACAGTAAAACATTTCCAGGCAAATACATAATACAACAGGTAATTTTGACATTGTTATTGGCAACAATAGCTCCTTTTCTTGACTGATACAATCAAGTCCTGCCCTAAATGTTATTCTTTGAATTGACACTTTAATATTTAAAGCTGTTGAGGTCAATGTTTTTATTTTTAGAAAGAAATTAAATATTTATAGCATTTTTTAAATAGTTTATAATCTAGATTAGTACATTATCTTTGTCACACAGTGCTTGTGGGGTGTTTCATATTATTGTACAGTATTTTAGGTTAATGGTTATTGTATGTATATCACTGTTATAAGTTTGTTCATTTTGTGCCTCTTATTAGCTACAACTTTCAGATGCTAATTACACTGTTAGCTGATCAAGACTATTTAAAAATGTATTTCCCCTTTATTTTACTGCTAATTAATCTTGGAAACTGTGCTTACAAATCTTATCTAATAAATCTTTTCAAGCGTTCTACACTATAAGTTGTTAGGCACCCATTTTTTTGCTTTACTTTGCTCTTTAACTTTGATCTTTACATACAGTTTGAATTTGGTATTTCTAGCACAGACCACTAAGGCAATGTACTGGCTGCATTTAATCATATACGTTAGTTAATATAGAGACTATGTTATGCATTTCTATTATTCATGAAAGCATAATTGTTGCATGAATATAGAAAGGAATCAAGCTTTTTAGACAAACTGTTATAAATGGACATTGACTAAACACTGTTAACTATCCATCCATCCGTTGCTTTTTTTCAGATTCATTTTATCATGTTAACATGATAGCCAAGATTATAAGGAAGTTGTTGTTTCATAATGAAGTTGTAATTAATATTTTTTCTGTGAGAATTAAATTTGTGGTTGTCAGTTTTGAAGGAAGGTTTAATGAGTTAAAACTCTTGGATGCGAAACAGAAAAGTCTTAAGTTTGTTTTTACAGTAAAACAAACTTTTGGTGAAGTGGCTATGGTGTGTTGTAATCTCTGGAGATGCAGCGAGAATAAACTAGCATACGTCACCTCTGATCTCTGAACAATAGCGGCAGAAATAGATTTGGCTGTTTCTATTAATGCTCATTCTACTTTTGGACCATCTTACACTACAATAAAAGGCAGATCATACTTAGAAAAAAAGTCGATTAATTGTGCTACTAGCTGCTGTTTGTTTCATACTGCCACCTTACAAAACTGCTTTTTTTTTAAGAAACACAAACAAGGAATATTAAAGAATTTTCACTGAATTATTTTCCATACAACGGCAGTTTATTTGGCAGTCAAGTTTCATAAAGGATTTTAAAATCACTGGTTTACATGACTCAGTATTTATTTCAATATCATACAATATTAGTGATTATTCATTGAAAACCTGCGTCAATAACATGAAATGTCATTGGCTCTCAGCTGAATCATGCCCAGCGTCTGTATCTTGGCTGTAGGACATGATATTTGCTTTGCAAGCACATCCCAGCTTCCAGTATGTTGTTTAATTCAGTTACGGTCCTCATGGGCTTTGCACATTGAAATGATGAAGTGTGTAATTGTATAATGTTGTTTGCAACAGTATATAGAACCAAACTGCACACTGAAGTGTGTGGCTGGCTGATTATACAGTTTTTACTGTTGTGAAATGCACATAAGCTCATTGCACACAGCCTGAGAAAGATGGAGTGAGATGTTATCTCCGCTGTGGATCTTACTGGCCATGGCTTTCACGTAATCCCTCCCTCTCAGTCTCTGCTGAAGTTCTGGAGCAAAAGACTGCCCCCCAACGGTGCAGCCACTCACTGCCAAACACACGCATACATCGAAACAGACAGCTGTACATTTCATACCATCAGATTCTGAGACCCCTCAGAGGGTTTAAATGTAATCGGAATGTGTAACGCTTTGATGTAGTTCTTAGTGTCTGTCTTTTCTTTCATTTTCAGATCTCTGAGGCGGTACAACCGCGATAACACGTTTTGCATGCGCCTTTATTCGGCTTGAAGAGCCTGAGTGCTGCGTAATGTCAGCCTTACAGCACAAATCCAAAGCAGATCAGAGAGAAATTGAGGGTCCGCAGGATAGTAGAGTCCCGGCTAATCGCTGCCAACTGTGACAAACAAACGGCTTCTGCTCTGAGGCAGTTCTGTAGCTTCAATCGCTCCCTCTTCCACAATGAAACCTACCAAACGTTTTACAGCCGTGTCGCCTCATTCTCGTGCCAGCGTTCTGAAATGGGCATTTTGTTGCATTGAAAAGCTTGTGTCAGTCTCATCATCTAACCATCACCTTTCCTGTAGCCACTAAGGGTAATTTTTTTATCATTCTTGAGTTCTTCTATGAACTCATTGTCAGAAAAAAACTCACAAGGTCTCCTTGTATAAACGCTTCACCTTGATCATTTAAATACCACATGATTTTCTCCGTTTGATGAAACGAAACGAGTATGTAATTATGGTGGGCATGTATTATAAGTATCACTAAATCAAGGGTTTATTTGTGCGCTTAAGAAGTGCCTCTTACCTTTCTCAAAGTCCACATTAGAACTTCAACCACGCTGTTTGTTATGTAAAGCATAAAGCACTATAATTACACTGCTTTGCTAATGGCATTATATTTTACCTCTCAGGAGACAACTCAGCTAAACATAGCTGAAATCATAATCTTACAGTAAGCACTTAGCAGCCACTACAGAAGGAATGACTGGATTCAGTGTTTGAAATGCGGTGCCATTTTGCAGGGGTGGGCTTATAAACAGTTTGCGGACTGCCACAAAAAAAGCCATATCCTCTTCAAATAAAAAAATTAAATTGTCTGGTTGTTCCAGTGGCCCACACATCAAACAAGTGCTGAACTCATTCAGTATCATTTCAACCGCTGAGATATTTTTACCAGCAAACTATGATAAAAATGGTGACAGATTTGGCCATGCATCTTATTATTTCCAATATTTCTGTGTGTTGTTATAAACAGAGGCTAGGCTTCAAAATAGCTTTTATTGTCTGCTGACAGCTGTCAATCACTCTGTTACCTGTGCACTTCTTTTGTTGTCTTGCAAAAACACCTGTGCAAATGCGTGTCTGCGTCTGCTATGCTGCAACCGTATATGTGCATGCATGCCTTAGTTTTCAATGCAATTTTCTCCATTACTATCAAACTGTTCTCTGATTTTCTAGGTCTTTAGCATGCATCTGTGCATATGTGACAGTGTGTGTGTGTCCGCCAGCTATAGTCTCTCGGCGGCAACCGGCACTGTCAAAGGCGGTCTAATATTAGCACCACACTGATGGCTGGCTGTATCTGGACGATACAGGGTGATAAATGAGGATAGCAGTGGTGGAGATGAGGAGGGGTGCAGAAAGGGGATAATTTAAAAGGGATAGCATCTTTGCTTTACTGTGGAAAAGCATGCCCAGTTCAGATAAAGTTATCAATCTGCATGCAGTAGTGTTCAAAGAGCAGAGATTAGACAAAGAGAGCGGAGCTTGAAGTGGTAAGCAGAGCGAGTGAAGGAAAGAGAGAAAGAGGGCAGTGTGGTGCTGTTTTGCCTTTCCTTCTGTCCTGTCACTGATTTGATCCCAATCGCTGTTGTCTGTCGAAAGCCTCCCTACCTGCTTGACTTGTCCCTCCCCCATCAGTTTGGCTGCGTCCCCCCCCCCTCTGTCCAAGCCTGGGGGAGCCAGTGGAGATTAAATGTAGCCTCTATAAGCCAAGCACATCATGTAGCTGTGTCTCTCTCTCATTCTCTCTCACTTTCATTCTCTTTGTAAAGGATAGTGTTTATAATGCAGAGCGTAAGATATAGAACTTTTAGAAGAACAGTGTGATTGGAAATATATGCAGACAAAAATATGACATGCAGTCTGTGAAAATGACTGAAAATGAGTGAAATGTCTAAAATGGTGGAAAATAATAGATGACTCGTTCCTCTTTCTGTCTTTCTCTTTTAATATCCTCCCCCTCTTCTGCTTGATACTGCAGAGAAGAAATGGACCTCTGGTTTTAAATGATCACAGCTGTGTGAGCAAATTAATGGATGATATTTCAGTATTTTTTTCCTGTATTCCTCCCGCTCTAACTTTTCTTCCTGCTGCTTAACATGGTTTATAAAGAGGGCGAGAGGGACCAGGGGTGTCAGTCTTCTATGCCCCCCCTCCCTATTCAAATTTGCATGTATCTCAGTCCGCTCAACTCGGAGAGAAAGAGTGTGTGTGTGTGTGCGCGGGGTAAGAGAGGGAGAAAGTGAGAGCCGGAGAGAGGCAGCGAGGGAGGGAGAAAAATGAAACGTAAGACAGATACGAAGGGGTGTGGAGAGAGAGTGAGAGCGGAGAGGCTGTAACGCAGCACACCAATGCATTTGCTGTGACTCAGCCACGCTTTTCTGCAGGACGCTGGATGCGGTCTTTTTGCCTGCCTGTTTCCTATCATTTAATCTAG
The DNA here is from genome assembly GCA_036877545.1 of Yasuhikotakia modesta. Lineage (NCBI taxonomy): Eukaryota > Metazoa > Chordata > Actinopteri > Cypriniformes > Botiidae > Yasuhikotakia > Yasuhikotakia modesta. The sequence goes on along the minus strand of JBAJNP010008020.1, from coordinate 10,970 downwards.
ATGGATCTGGAATGGGGATATATGAGCGACCGGAGCTGCGCGGTGCGGAATGAGTTAGGTGCATGAGTGAGAGTCTCTGTGTAGCGTGTGCAGTTTGTGTGTTCACCCCTCCGCTCCTGAGAACCAGCAGACTGGCATGATTTACTGCTGGTGTGGCCCTGTCTGCTAACTGCTGCTCGTACTGTCTTGTCCTCGGTGGCACCATGCACATTTTTTTCTTTTTTTCGTCTGCATGCTCTCCACCTTTTCTCCAGAGAGGAATGTGATCTGCTTGCTCATGGACCTGTGCTCCATCCCTCCATCTCTTCTTCTGTCCATCTCTCCTTTCATTCTTCTTGCCCGTCGTTTGGTTTCGTTTCACACAAACTCACACAGTCTTGCGTCTGACCTGACAGCACAATTCTGTTTTCTCAGCCTTTTAAATCTGTTTAAATGTTTCTTAAACAACAAAAGTCGAAATCTAAAAATGAATCTTTTTCTGTCTGTCTCTCACCTCGTCTCTTTTTTACTTTCTTCAGGAAAGCTGTGAGAGAACCGAAATCGACTACATCATCATCCTCAGTCGTGCCAGGGTGAGTTTAAAGCCATTTTCTCGTTTTCCCCACCCACAGCTGTAGCATCTGTTAGTGTCTTCATTACCTTTGTCTGAAGCCGCATGTGTTGGTCTCAGATTGGCACCGACGTGCCAGCTAGCATATTTGAGCATAGCATATTTAATATCTAGCTAGCTAAATTCTCCTGTTATATTTTTGTTATTTGTGCACAAAGCTGTGAGTGCTCTTGGTATGCATCGGTAGGAACCCTTTTAAGTCGCAGTGGCCGAAATTGAGAGCTTTTATGATTAACGCTGAATGCTTGTGAAGAGAGCTTAGCGAGACGAGCGCTGGTGAGGAGTTTACCTGGAGCCAGGGGTATTTTTACAAAGTGCCATATTGTTCAGCGTTACAGACCGAGAGAATGCCAGTGGGGGGTGCTGGGGAAAAAGAGAGAGAGAGAGAAAGCTTGTGAGGGGGGAGGGAGAGATGGGTCAATGTTGTGTCTAGCTGAAGGTTGCACTTGTTGTGTTACAGACACATACAAACAAGTGTCGAGGGGATTTGCAAATACAAATGTTTTGCTTTGTACACGTCCAACATGTATGTTGTCGTACACCTGAGGGTGTCCCATGCATGATTTTTATTACAGGTTGGTGGTTGGTCTACGAATGTGCCTCTCACAATCCCTGAGACCCTAACTTGTGACGTTTTCCTGTTATGTGCACGGGTTAGGTTCTCGGGAGCTGAGAGGGGCACTCTGTCATCAGCCTGTCGCTGTCGGAAACAAAGACGTTTTAGCGTTCTGATCAACAGGGAAGCGCAACTGACAGAGGAGAGAGTGCAAGCAGCCAGCCACATGTATAAAGAGACAGTGTGCATGAAGGGGGGGTGAAAAAATGCTGGCATTGGGGTCATGTGATGCATTAGTGGGTAGAATCAGCTGAGGATTCGTAGTTGCAGGGATGAGGTTAGAAAGAGGAGATTTGATTTTTTTGTGCATAGAAATCTTTTAATGTTGCATTTGACTTGAATAGTGCATTGCAGAGATACCATTTAATTTGCAATGTAACATCTTGTCTTTGCCTTTTGATTTGAGAGCAGCACAAAGTACTGTGGAGAGCGTCATGCTAAAGGCTCGGTACACTTGTGTTTGACCTCAGAGAGCCCTCGACTGCACACTTTATAGTGAACTTATTTGTTCTCTCTGTTTGCTGAGTCATGTGAATGTGTGCGTGTGTGTGTTTATCGTTCTTTTTCCTCATGTTGTGACACGGTTTTAGTATGTAGCATGTTGTTGTAAACTGTGCTGATTTGGCCTCATGTTTTAATAGGTGGTCATTTTAATAGGCCACCAACTTAGATCCTGAAACCTTCTATTTTCAGAGGAACGTTTCATATGCATCAGAGGCTCTTACAAACCACTGAACTTGAACTAAGTTAGGTGAGAAACGAGAGCTGGGCTTCCTTGAGAGTTCAATCCATGCTCTTTTGTGATTCACTCGATTTTGAAGGTTGACACACGCCTGGCTTTTGTTTGAAATGTCACTGCGGCAACAATTCAATAAAGAAATGGTGCAAACAAGGCCAGTTTTAAGAAGAGAGTATTTACCGCTGGCTTCACACACCTTTACTGTCTATAAGCCTCTTTTTTGGCATTTGGAGAGACAATGAGAGGGTTTACAAGCTTTACAGTCACAGTTGGTGGACGGCGCAGTACTGCGGTTGAGGCATTGAGTGCTGCATCATACATGTAATGCATGTAATGCACGATGCAATGCCATCGCCCTCATCGCTGTCTGTATTTTGCGACCCACCATTGCACCCACAAACCAGCCTGTCTGTCACCCTCTTCCCCGTCTCGCTGTACCCACCGTCGCATTACAGGAACCCTCCATTTGTCACACACCGCATCGGGCAACACTAAATGCTTTGCGGCTAGAGATGCGATATATGGTGCTTTGCAAGAGAGAGTCTTTGGTACAGAATGAGTCGGTAGTCGTGGTATATGTCCAGGTAGCAGTGATTTGTAAGAGGATTTGTCTGGTACACTCTGCTTAGATTGGTTGCTGGATTTTTTGATGGGATTCACTGAGCCTTAGAACTGAGTTTTTAATGAGGCTTACTGAACAGCAAAGAAAAGCCTCATGGCAGCCCATCCTCTTTATGTGCATGTATAAGTATGGCATAATAATGGCTTTGCCCCTGAGTCTGCAGTGCTGTGCTCTATCGTCTAGGCTGCAGATCTATTGTTCACTCCTGTCTCTCTGCGCTCACGTTGCACTCCACTGGCACTGGGAGAGCCTCGCTGAGCCTGGCCCACTTTTAAGGTAGCTTGGTAGGCGAAACGGATGGTGTTTAAGGTGGACCACGAGAGGTTTGCTGGGTTTAAACAAAGGCTGCCGCAGTGAGGAAGACTGTGCAGGTGGAATGCTTCATAGCGCCGCGGCGGGTGACGCCCATGGCTTAGCAGAACCGACCCATCAACACGCAGTCAGCACCATTATCAAGTTTTACCCCAGACTGGCGTAGGAGTTTATAGACGTCCACTTTTCATTATTCCATCACTAAAATGTGAAAGTTTAAAAACAGTGTGAAGGCTGATTTGATGATGATTGTTACCTTAGCATTGAGCAGTAGTGAATACAGAAGTGGAGTGGGTTTAGTTGGGATGCTGTTTTATTGTGGCCAACCTTGATTAAAGGGTAGTTCTCATTTAACATGATGGTAAGTGGGGTTACTCACCCAAAGGAAAATTCTATAGCTTCATGTTTATTCCCACTGAGCAGTAAATGAAAACTTTAGTAAATTCTCAGTTATGTTTCGTATAAGTATCAACTTTGTCTCAGACGTTTCTTCTAAAATGTCTGAGACTTAAGAGCAAAAAAGACAATAATATAAAATTAATGGATACCAAAGCCCAGATAATCTATAATTGCAGACTACAGAGTCTGATCAACTCCAAAAAGAGTTTCAAACATTGTTCAGATCTTTTTTTAAACCCTAGAGGAGACGTATGAGATTACTGCAAACTGTTTCTCAGGAGAAAAATGTGAGTCAAAATTCTTAAGCAAAAGTCTCTGGCTTTCAGTACAATCACATTGCTTTCTTGAAGAAACAACCGAGACATTTAAGGAGATTTGTGATGAACTCATTTGTGATTTTTCGTTCCTGTGGTTAACCACATGCTACTGTGATCGTTATCACAGTGCTCATTTTGAAATTATGGCAATGGTGTGGAAACCACATTGTCTGTGTGAAGTACAAAACCCCCACAGGTGATGTTGCATGTAAATGAACAGATAGTTACAGTCAACATTACAATGTTATCATGTAACATTTCCTAATACTTCCCCCTTTTGGGTAGGAGGAACTAAAGCACGAAGTAATAATGTTTCAGAACAATTAAGTGTAATAGACTGATATTTCATCCAAGTCAATTGGCAATTTTGATATAATCAACCAATAATCCTCTCTGCTTTTATTTTCAGTAGTAGTTGTTCTCGTAGGTATTGATGCAAGTTTATGCTTGTGGTAGTTCTTGTGTCAAATTTATCAACAGCCCTTTTTCCCCCAACAAAAGCTGCAGTGAGATTTCAAGAAAAATGTGACTTTTAAAACTTTAATAAATTTTTTACATCTGCTATTGTCAGCGCTGCTGCATTATTTCGTAATGAGAATTCAGAATTAGCGTCTGCATGTCCGTCTGCGTGGCCATCTGCGCAGACGAGCAGGTGGGCCGGCAGAACTCAGTACAGGTTAAAGCAGCTTAAGGATTAACAGCGCAGGCACAGGAAGATTAATCGGCTCACAGGACTAACCTAATTAAGCCAGCGGGGAAATGTCACCAGTGTATATCAACAAGCCCTTCTCCTCCGACTGATCCCACCCAGCTCAGGAATTCACTGAGAGGGTCAGCCTCTCATCCTCTGCTCTGAAGTATCCGTGGAGCTCACCGTGCAGAACAGTATTCCTTTCACTGTACTCAGGTCAGTAGGTTCATGTGAAGAGAGCTGGAAATCCCCTTGGTTACTGTGGGAATGTGCTGGGCTGGCCCTGTTTGGGCTCATTTGATTGGCCAGTACTAAACTCAATAACTTTGGTGGCTAATGATGAAAGATTACCTGCGTTGTACTCCGTTTCATTAGCTGTTAGCTAATTAATTATTTTTATGAACGATCGATCAGTTTTATCTAAGGTTGAAATGATAAATTAATATAATTTAGAACTTTTTTAATAATATTCAATAATGGCCTAAACTTTTAAATATATACATTAAACACCAATTACTTAAGCTAACTCAGAATTTCCAAGCATGTTAATTGATCTTCACTGGTATGTTCATAACTCTCACTCATCATGCTTGCTGGGAAATTAATCTGTCATTAATAAACATTGTCTCTTTTGGCTGTGGTCCCCGGTCCCTCGGGAGCCAGGAATTGTGTAGCCGTGGTGACTGTTGTCACAGCGATTTACATGACAGTGCTTGACGTTTCTTTCTCAGCGATTTGCCAGGGGCAGCTAGTGGCCAGGTCTCATGGTGGCAGCTTTGTCTCTCACTGTGTCATCATCTCTCTCTCTCTCTCTGTGCTTCCATCAAATAAAGCACAAAGGAACATTCAAATCATGTTTCTCACACTTCCAGAGGCACCTTGAAGATAAAATGGCCCCAGTGCTGTAAATGGGAATCCTCATTGGTAACGGGTATTAACGATTGCCATAATGCCACCCTGAAGCACCTCAATTATGTGGCACATGTCATACAAAGCATTTGTGCACATTAAAGTCTATGCATATTATAAATCTGTTGAGCTGGTAAAGGTGTTGGCTGTCATGCCCACACATTGTGGTGTTTGGCAAGCCATGTGACTTGAAATGGTTTGTGTTTTTTGGTGTTCTCACTCTCATACCTCAAGCTCATTTGGTGTTGAATTTGTCTAGTATCACGTGTAGCTTCACATAGTCCTATAGGAGTGGAGATGTTTGATCGCTCCGGCCTGAAAATTAATAACAGATGTTCACATGGCTGATCAGATCAATGTTCAAATACCAAAGTACAGTAATCATTTATTATTGTTTGAGTCGTTTTTATGAGGTATTTGTTTCTGTGTACATTTGCATATTGATTTATTTACATTTATTATAGATAAAAATAGAACTTATAGCACTTGTTTAATAAATATTTTTTTCAACTTTGTCCAAAGTCAAAAGTTATAAAGAAAAATGTTGTATTAATAAAATAAAATAAAATTTCTTTCTCAAAACTTGACAATTTTATTTGACAGTATTTTTCCTGTATTCCCATAAATATTCATATCAAATCTCTCTTTAAATTATATAAAATGTAAAACATATATTAAAATGTTCTTTTTGTTTACATTTATTTCTGTGGATATACTGCCTCTATATACAGGCCAATTCACAATATAATTCACAATATAAACTTCCTCAACAGCAAAATTTGGATTTGTTATAAAGATCAAGAGCTGAGTGTTAAGTTCCTCTGCAGTGCTGTGTGTGTGTGTGTGTATATGAGGACTGAGGGCAGTGGTAGGCTGTGTGGGTCACTGTGAAGATGTGTTTGAGGTGAATCGGTGAAATGTCTCAGAGACTAATCCCGCTCTTAGTCTACCACCTCTGTGAGGGAAGCATTGGCAGATTATCCATGAGCTGACAAGCAACCGAAATAGAACGAGCCAGATTTTCTTTTTGTGTGCGTGTGTGATGCTTTTTTCTCCGTCTCTATCCGTCTAGCACTCTCTCTATCCCACTCAGTTCTCCCCCTGCTGTCATTTTGGTTTTTTTCTTACTTGAACACTCTCCAAGCCTCATCCTTACATGACTTTTGGCTTACTTGTTGTGTTATCAGAGGTTGGTGTCTGTGTGGTTAAGTGTATGTCTTAAAGAGTGTGTTTGTGTGTAAAGGTTTGGATGTAAGAAAATGACCGCACCCTATTGATTTGTGGAGAGGTGGGCTACAGACTCCAAATCTGTTTCTTCCAGGACTCATCATAAATTCTTGTGCTGGCTACAAGAATTTAAGATTTTAAGACCATTTTAAGACCATAAGGTTTTTAAGACCATCCAACAATTTCTACAGATAATGTCTTTATATTGGCTCCCCCACAATGAGCCATATTTAAAACTCTGTTGATAATTGCGAATAGTTGAAGGGCAAAAAATGAACTGGCATGTTTGAAAGGAGTTGTTTTTAAAACGCCCTTTCAGACCACCGTGAGTGTAAGCATTTTGTCGGTTTAAGACCTGGAGCGATAATAATGCCTTTGTCTCTTTGTGTCTGTAATTTACATTGCCTTTGTTTTGAATATAACACGCTTTTGTTTTATCGCTTTTTATTCACAAAACCTTTTAAGTTGCGAGATAAGGCTAAAGTAGATCTTCAGAACATCACCAACCCATTTCAACAGCTGCAGAAAATTAAAGTCAAACAAACACTGGTCTCAGGTCACTTATTTCAGGCTCTGTGAGTTCCAAAAACACTGTAACAATATTTTGACATCGCTGTAGCAAATAGCTGTTACATTTTTAGGCACTAAGGAGGGTTTCTTCATAAACCTGCTGACCCTGCGCAGGCCTGACATGTCCGGCTGACTGAAATAAGCCTCCCTGCAGGGACTGGATGTGGGGGACCGGCTCTCACCTTCCAGTTTGTGAAAATTGGTGTCAGGTCTCCTGACTTTGCCTTTATAGTATCAGATTTGCTAAACAGAAATTAAAATGAATTTAAAAGCAATAAATGATGACATACTTTGGCTTGCTGTGGATGGTTTACTGGACGCAGACAGGTTAATGGGGACAGTTGCTAGACGACCCGTGGGATTGGTTTATTTCTCAGGGGAGAAATAAAATTAGGAAATATTAAGGAGAAATATTTGAAGCAAAATAGCACAGACCAGTTTTAAGATTTGAACATGACATTAACTCAGTTGTAGTAGCGCTAAATAGCTGTGCACCCAATTTATCTTTTATTAAATGTTTTAAACTAGGATCTTAGTAGAAAATAATACATATATGATTTCCTTATTAGCATTTATTCCTCAACCTTCAACATAACCAAGAAAATGTGATTTTTAAGACTATTTTTTTAACCAATTGAAAAAGATATGAAGCTGTTTAGCGTTTACTGTACCTCCTGGCTAAACTTTTCAATCTTCGTTGTACTTTGAGGCATGTGTTTGTTTGTTTGCAGTTGCAGGGCAATTCAAGGGCACTATTGTTTTCTTTCTGAGGGGGTAATAAAAACTCACGACGCTGTCAGACGCGTTTATTTAGTTCTAATATCCTTTGCTTTTTTTGCATATGATTACTGAGGCTACTTTGATCTGTAGCAATTGTTTAGTTTTTAAAGAATTCGATTGACCCTCATATTTGCTAGCAGGAATCCACAGCTTTACAGATTCTCTCTAATTATTCATGGCTTTTATTAGCCACTTTAATAAGAAGAATATTGTTGCTATAGAAACCAAAAAACAGTTGTTGTTTATTCAGGTGAGGGTTTATAGCATCGATTTTGTGTGAAAAAATATTTTTCCTCTCTCTCTCTGTTTCTGTCTGTCTGTCTGCTAGACAGCTTTTGTAATGTCAGCCTCATGTCTCTGAACAAATACAAAGCTTGTCCCATAGTTAAAGTTATGGTACAGCTTTTAACTGTTTTTTCCTTTCTCTCTGCAGTACATAACAAATCATCAAAGCCGGGATTAAAATTTCGTGAGGGAGCAGTTCTGACTTCAGGAGGACTTAAGCGCATTAGCTTTAAGACCAGGATGGAGGTTTCAAGTGATGTATGACAGACTTCAAAGATGTGTTAATCTGTCAGTGGGCATCTACATGCTCTCAAACAGTCTATTTATATTAGACCCTATGTTCTCTTCTGCCTTTACATCCAATGGAGAGCTAATCCAGTTCACCCAAGCCTGATGTTGCACTTTGTTAACTAGTTATTAAACTGCTGTACTTCCTGTGCATTTTTAATGTTTCCTTTACGGCCTTCAAAGAAACAGCATGTATTGATTAGAAAGTGTTTAAATCCTTATATATATTTTAATTTTATAAACTTGTATATAATTTTATATACTTGTATATTTTTACATATATTTTATAAATTGCTATATATTTTTAATAAACAATGTACAGTTTAAATGTCATCACTGCATTCCAGAGATCTGTTCACGTGATGATCAACAATCTTAAGCCTCACAATAAAAGTTATAGTAATAAATAATGAACCGTGATGCAGATGGTGTTTATTTAACAGAATGATAACTCAAGCACACTCACTTTGTAAGCTTGTGGAGTCTCTTGGACACTTCCTGTTTGTCAAACATAGTGAAACATGTTCATAGTTAATGTGACAAACTGCGTCTGACGGTTATATCACACCCACTATATCGCACCTGCGTGAACATCAGAGGACATGACGTCATATAAACTGAAACGACCTGCGACCGGATGGGTAAATGTAGTTGCAAAAATGGCTGTAAAATGGATGTTAGTTGTGAGATGTCTAATGTGATAAACATACATGTTTAAGTGTAAATACTTGATATACAAATTCTTGATCTATCCAAATACTTGATAATGTCAACGTAGGTTCATTTTTTACAAATATTAAATATGCAGATTTCTAATAATTGTATTATATGTCATACTATAATATCATATATTATCCACAGCAGGATTTGTATTATAATTAGAACACAGATATGGTCTTTTTATACAGTGTCCTCAGGTACAATTTTATTTATTGATTTAGCACAGATAGTACAGATATAAAAAGGCTTCTGTGGCTCATGATATAAAATCCATTATAAGAAATGTTCAGTTTTTTATAAAACATCCTCATTACTAACAGAAAAACATAAATAATAATACAATTATTTTTTAAAAGGTATGTTTTATATTAAAATAATTTGTTAATACTAAAAATTAAAAGATACCTGAATGTCACTGAATTGGTCATTTATATATATATATATTTCCTTATACATTTATATGTATATTTATATATAATTATTATTATTAAACAAATATTTATCTTTTAATTAACATCTTTATCTCTATTATTAAAAAACCATTTAAAAACCCTATTGTTATTAAACCAATACTATTTATCTTTTAATTAACATTCTACAAGAATCATGTGCTTGCAAAATAAACATTTGTTTACAATATCATGCTGTTGAATTTATAAAGTTGCCATGTAACTCAAAAGAACAGCTGAACCTGTTACCATGATCTTAAGGTGAGAGATCTTAAAATGTCTCATTTTGTCACTAAAGTAAGAAACTGTTAAATCAGGGTCAACCCCACATCCTGATTCTGTCGCACTTGTTTAACCTGAAAGTGTTACAAACTGTTGGAAGTCACGCCTGCATGGTTTTGCAGAGCTGAAGGTTGCAGTGTTCGTCTGAGAATCTGACGTCACTCTGTGCTTTAAAGTGAAATGTGGCGGTGTGATTTCATGCATCAAGAGGGAAACTGAACGTGTTTTCTTGGCTATAAATAGCAGTTAACAGCTCTTTCCAAATCTAGAAATAGCTTCTGTGGAATTGGATTCCAAGCCTAGCAGCACTTTCCATTTAAACAAGCAAAAATACAAGACATACATCACCATGTCAGATTAAGAGTGCCAGTTTTAAACAGAACCGAAGACTTATCGCTTCTGCGAGATGATTTTATAGCATAATTTGGGATCAATAATAAAAGTTTCATTCTTCTATTTATTGTATGATTCAGTGATTTATAAAAATATTATAAAAATAATTTACAATCTGTAATTATAGAAATGAGAATCACATTTATACAAATGAGCAAAAACAAAAATAATACCGTAGTATTCTGTAAATTACTGTAGTATTTCATTCAGTAATCTATCTATCTATCTATCTATCTATCATCTATCTATCTATCTATCTATCTATCTATCTATCTATCTATCTATCTATCTCTCTCTCTCTCTCTCTCTCTCTATATATATATATATATACAGACAGAGAGAGAGAGATAGAGAGAGTTAAATAAGTAATTAATCTATTCATTTTACACTTTAATTAATCATTCATTATTTTGGACCTGGGCCATTAATTGAATTAATTGAATTATATCCTTGAACTGTCAGAGATTTTATAACAATCTTTAAAAGAAAAATGAGATGAGAGACCTTGACTGGATTTCATAGCCCCATAAAGCATTTGTACCGCTGCTTGTTTTCTTTATTAGATCATACGTAACAACAAACAGATGATTTGTTTTATTTGTACAATTAATTTAAAACCTATTTTTTAATGACATGCTTGTTTTTAATTTAATTACATTAAAGTTTAATTAAAATTGTTTAATGGGCTTTATGTTTCATTTAGTTTATATCATGACTATACAAACAACTAACTTTTCATAGTGTCTTATATAATTATAAAA
>JBAJNP010008019.1:8410-21161 GCA_036877545.1 Yasuhikotakia modesta | reverse complement strand
CTTTTGTGTGTTTAAGATGAAGAGCAAGTTGAAAAATACTTCCTGTGGTTTTTAACAGAACCAAAACGTAACCTTTATTAAACCTGTAATAGTAAAACAGGTTGAGTTATAAAGTGTGTGTTTTCATGTTTGTTCTGACTACACCTTCTAAGGTTAGTGAATAGTTAGGAAGTTATGAAAACAGTCGTAGCCTTTAACTCATACGTGGCTTGTGTGTTAGTCTTCATGAGTACAATGAAACAGAAGTTGTTGTAATGTCCGTTTCTTTACTCAGTGATCTATCAGGGTTATTCATGGATCCGCTGTTCTCTGGTTTGCTTTATCAGGATGTATTTTTTGTCAGTTTTTGGACAGGATTCAATTTCAGAAAACTATTCTGTGGGTCGCTGTGTATTGTGCATTGAGTCGAGCTGTTCTGTGTCCTGACCTTGTCCTTGTTTTTCCACTGAGGCTGTCGTGTTTGCCAGAGGGCAGGTGCTCACAAAATAAAGCAGATAAGTTGCCCGGCCCGCTGGTTCCACATGCGCTAGCGTTCCATATGTGTTAACTGTCCTTCCTTTTTATATGAAACTTTTATATGTTTGTTACACATGAATCATGTAGCTCTTAAACTGTAGCTTATTCATAGTTTTAAACTTGTTAAACAGGTAAAACAGACAATAACACAGGTAAAAAAAAAACTTTAAGGAAATAGTATAAAATGTTATCTAGGGATTGGAATGTAACAGGAACTTGGAACTGAGCTTATTTCGTAACATGGACCCTTGACGAGTGGGATTTCAGGAAAGCTGCATAGCAACTCCCTGGCAACCACCCACAACTTTTGCACAGGCAACTCTCTCATTTTCTTTATGAATGTAACTTAATATCGTATTTATAAAAACTGTTGGACGTTTGTCTTTCATTGGTAGGTGTTTGTAGACATGTCCGTCACTGAGAGAGTCACCTTTACAGGCCTGTGTTTCTAATAGCATCGTGAGGCTAAGTAAATCATAGCACACACTGGCACCAATGGTCTCCACGATCAGCTAACCCTCACAATGCTTTTGAGAAATGCAACCCAGGTCTGTTTAAACAGATAGCGGCTCTATGCAGCTCTATCAGCCGCTAGCACACACTCTTATCACAGCCTGACACACGCAGCCGCTCTCTCCCTGCACTGCAGCTCTGCAGCCGCTGAAAAGACAGAGTTTGACCTTTACATGGCAGGACTCTCTGTCACTCTTTTGTTCTCGTCTGGATTCAGAAAGCGAGCTTCATTTATTTTGGCAGTTTTTTAAAACCTTTTTCTCCACCTTTTGTTTAGCCTCAGACGCTTTCCTACGTCACTGCAGAGAAAACTAGCCTTTCAAGGGTGTTTTGAATCCAGTTTTAAAAAGTCTGGAAAAATCCTCCATCGTTCCCTTGTTGTTCTATGTTTTATTTAAATGTTACTGATATGAACTGAGGGAAGTGTGTGTGTGGTGTTGTGGGTGGTTGCTATGGGGTTGCTAAGGTGTTCTAAACGGTTGCATACTGAGCAAGTCAACAGAGCCGTCTCCAAGTTTCAGTGATAGTCTGGTATATGCATGTGATTATTTATTTTTATTGTCTACATGCAAGAAAAAGGCTGTCATAATTTTTCATATATTTTAAGCACCCAATGTAATCTTAGTTTCAAATCACGTTTAATATATAACTTGTTATTTACACGATTGCAGTGATACTTAATGTTTTTCAGGTTCATATTCTTTTTCACAAACGCTTATAATTCGTATGAATCTGTGTTCTGAATGTTTTAAACATTTGCTGGTGAAACCTGAACTTCTGGTTAGATCTTGTGACCACCGGTGAGAGAGAGAGAGAGAGAGAGTTTACGGATCTGCAGAGCCCATTGCTGACCCCCTCAAGTACAAATATAGATCAGAAGTTTAAGATGAATGACCTTATTTTAATCACGGTGAATGATGTTACTTACTCAACTGGTTTGGCTGGTGCTAGCTGCATTATAAGCTCTGCTGATCTGTTATCTACACCAGTGGTCCCTCACTTTTTATAATGCTGTGGACCCCCAATTACGATGAACCCTGGACCTCTGTTTGAAAACCCTGATCCACACACGTCACAAAAAATTGAGTCTGTATATAAGAAAGCAGGTAGATTTAGGGATGGTGTTTGTTGTAAAGGATGATTTTTGTGGATATTTTGAGTTTGTACAGTTAAGCTCGTGTCTCCGTATGCCTGGCAGGATCTCAGCGAGATCTCTGCTGTTCTCGGTGTCGTCTCGACTCCCTGCTGAGGTCTCCTCCTAGCTGTTGGCTGGAAGATCTTTCAGGTTCCCACAATCATGTGACTGTGACTGAATGAATCGACTCATTGTGTCGAGGGTTTAATGCCTGTTTAAATACAGTCTGACCTGTGTAGCAATGAGAACATGGCTGTGAAGTGATTCTGGTCTTTGTACAGCATGTGAAAAATGCTTTTTCTCTTTGGTGTACAAATACATAAATCCTGTTACCGTTTGGTATAGCAGGTGTCATTATTATTATACTAATGGTCAAGGATTTAAGCAAACTGCGGTTATAGAAACAACCCTGTTATTATTTCTTGACTGAAGATTTTTTGCTCTTGCTTTTCTAAACAAACTACTTTTCTTTATCTTGCATTGAAGTCGGGATACAAGCCGTATCTAGGGATCAGAGATCTATGGAGATTTTGGCTCTGTAAGTTGAACCAGTAAGCTACCATTCATTGCACCCTTACAACTTAAAAAGCTCCCAAGAAAAATTTAAACAGCAACTCTATAGCAACACCCTGGTAGTGGCACAAATGTCTCCAGGATTGTAATAGTGGGTGTTTCCAGGGTAAAAGTCACGTATGTTTTCTTTAGATGGTTCTTTTGGCAAAATGATCCATTTAATCTAAGACAACTGGTGTAATGTGCAGCAGTAGTCAGCGGAGGTCAGATTATTTAAAGTATTATCACGGTTATCAGTTCCAAAGACCCCCTTACCAGATTGTTTTACTGTCATGTAACTGAGCTCCAAACAGGTGAAGAGAGGTGAACAGTATCGACTTCTGACCTGCTGATAGAATCTCAGGCACATTAGAGATGTATTTTAGCAAGAACTGAAGTAGTAATGAAAATCTATAGGTCAAGAAGACCCGGGAAATTTTGCAGGATTGTTCCTGGAATATAACGGCAAATGACTGCCAGAATATTGCCAGTAATTGGAGTGAAAATGTTACCACACAAAGTGCCCAGAATTTGTTACTGTAGATGTACTGGTCAGAAGTTTATGTTATTAGTGTGTGTGTGTGTGTGTGTGTGTGTGTGTCGATAAAGTACTTGTTAAATGTGTTTATTTGAAGGGTTAGGAGGTTTAATAACTTTTATTAACTTACAGGATGATTGCTGTAAAGTGACACTAAACCTAGATTTAATTATAGGTTAGTTGTCATTGTTACATGTTAAGTTAATGTAACCAGAAACCAATACTGCAGAAAAATTTGTAAAGCTTTTTTGTAAACGTTGTGTAACCACAGATAGAAAAAGGTGAATCTGTGAATCTTTATCTTTGCGCTATAATGATTTATTTATTCTTTATTAGTAGTAGTATTATTTTATTAGGGTTAAGTTTTTTGTGTACATTGAAGATCTAATTTATTGTTTTTTAGGTTGTTTGAGGATAAATTATGATGCATCTATGAAATCAGTTTTGTTTTTCTCAGATGTACAGAACTAATGGAAAACTCGCTCCTCTATTGAAAGTTATACATGTGTTCTTTATTGCAGATGATATAGGCTGTCATTTACCCTACACATGTACAGTAAATGCAAATATGCATCAGTCAGATTCCCTCTTTATTGGCCGATAATCGTCTGACCTTTGCGACGCACTTTAATGAACGGATGAACGTCAAACAGCGTGTTTTGTGTTTGCGGGTGTGTTGTGAGATTCGTCTTGGGTTTCACGCAGCTGATTGTGTTTCTGGTGGTTGTCATGATGAAGGCAGGGTTACGGGAACAGGAGAAGCGTATTCTTAGGGAACACGAAGAGCTGTCTTTGTCCGTCACTTTGGTCCTGTTGAGATCTCCGGTCAGCTGATGTTTCATCTAACGTCAGTCTTCGTTTTCTCCAGGCCTTGTTTGGTCTTTGTGTGTGATGGGAGAGAAACATACACAGTTTTCTGATGAATCATTGAAAGTCAAGTGTCAAACAATTCCTCAAGAAGTTGTGAGATGTTAAAAGCACTCAGGAAATTATCCCTTCAGTAAAAGAAGGTGTGAAACATTTATCATGCTGTAGTTACACAGTACGTGACCTAGACCAGAGGTTCACAGACCAGATTAGCTGGTTTAGGTGTGTTTAATTAGGGTTGGTGCTAAACTCTGCATGTCTAAGACCTTGAGGAGCTGGTTCAGGCGTGTTTAATTAGGGTTGGAGACCAGTGGACCTTGTTGGAGATCTTTCTGGATTGTGAACGTCTGTCTGATTCTCTGTGGCGGTTTCTCTGATGGTTACAGGAGGTCTGTGATCTGGAGTCACCCGAGCAGCTCTGCATCCCTCATGTTTTATTCAAAAAATGCAGAGCGGAAAAACTCAGGAACCTGAGAGAGGGGCCGATAGTCTCCAGCGTTGCTGAACGCTGAAACGTTGACATGGATTATTTACAGGTTCTTCATTAGACATTGTCACATTGCTGGAGGCTGGCAGTCCCACCCTCACGGTCACTGCACCCCCCAACACCGGGATCAGGACCGGTAGCGCTCAATAAAAATATAACAATGTTCATATTCATAATAAATTATAAAAAGTATTCCTCCACCAAGCAAAGTAGTTCCATCAACACAGACCCAGTGGTGCAGTAATATTGATGTAATGAGGTCAATGAGGTGTGTGTTTACAAGTTTACAACAGCTTAGAACACAGCCCAGCCAATCAGAAACAAGAACTGGAACTGTTTTAAGATGTATTTATAATACAAGTTCACTGTATGTAACGTTCGTAAGTTTTAATAAACTTTGTGTGTTTAATTTATGTGCCAGTGTTTTGTGGTCTTGTTTTTCTGTTCATCCTGGTTTCATTTTGCTTAGTCACTGACCCACTGTGAGCTGCGCTGCTGTCTAGCGCCTACATAGGCAGCTGCCCTCTAAGACAGCATCCTAATTGAAATGGAGTCTCAAAAGTGCATGTAGATCATGTCCTAAATGCCTCTCTAGGTTGCTTTCTAGGGTGTGAAACCTGAGATAATGACTCAATTTTGCGACACACATTCCAGACGTTTGTTGATAATGATCAGATTGTTGGATGTTTTTTGTTTGTTCCAGGAGTTGTTGGGTGTGTTTTGCCACAGACGAGGACGACCGGACCGCCGAGTGGGTTCGTCCCTGCCGTTGTCGTGGTTCCACCAAGTGGGTTCACCAGGTGTGTCTGCAGCGCTGGGTGGACGAGAAACAGAGAGGAAACAGCACGGCACGTGTCGCCTGCCCACAATGCAACACTGAGTACCTCATCATCTTCCCCAAACTCGGTACGACAACACCTCATCAACACAACAAGCCAATGAAATGATCGATATTGAAGGAGGCGTGGCTTTGGCGATCGCTCTGAATAGTGGGCGGTATCTTATTTTTTTAAAGCTTCAAAATTACCTTGCCTTTCATCTGGCCCAAGTTCAAATGAATCGCTTGACTTTCACATACCACACGTCACTGCCAACATACCAGAAATGTTTTACATACTTTCCTTTGTGTTTACGTTTCTGTTGAAGCACAAATGATTCTGCAACAATGAAACATGAAGACAGTAGTTCCTCTTTGATGCCGGTGATGCGGTTTTGGTTGTGATTTCCATAATCCCCTGATCACCAAACAAAAGGTCATTTCTCATCGTCTTGTGTTTCAGCTCTTATGTAAATCGATCAGGTTATGGCTGTATCTTCGTTAGACTGCATCTCCTGAGGCCAGGCCATCACCGTCTCGCTCTTTCCATAGCAGTGGGTTTATTCTGGGACACGTTGTCATGGTGACTGTAATTACACCAATCATATTCCCCGTTCAACTTTCAAACTGGAGGAGCGAGAGACAGGAAGTAGGAGATGAGAGGGAGACAGACAGACAAAGGAGGAAATTTCACCCCACCTTAAATAGAAATAGTTTCTGTTGGAGAATCTATAGCTAAAGTGCTTTCAGGTTTCAAGTCAAGATTCTCTGAAACTACGCAAACGAATGTACAACAGAGTTTCTGCATGCTAGTCGTGTAAAACAGCAAACATTTTATGAACATGGATGCAGATGTGTGTGAACGAGATTTTTTTTATAAACCGGTTTGTCTTAATGAATCTCACAAGTTTTGATTTTACTTTCAGGTTTTGAAATGAAAGGAGCTGCTATCGTATGAATGTATTTGCTTTTCGTGAGACATAAATCTGTATAATTACTGAGGCTTTATATATCATTGTGCAATTAGAGATCAGAAATTAAAGATACACATTGGTACTCAGTTTAAACTTCTGTAATATTTAATGGCTGCTATGGCTAGTTTCATAGTAAATGCATTCAGTCTGTTTTAAAGGAAAGGTGTCCATTTGTGTGTGTGTGTGTGTGTGTGTGTGTGCTTACAGGCTAACCAAAGATTGTTAAACTGTAAAACTGATGCAGTGGACATCAGTGGACAGCTCGTCCTCTCACATCAGAGACACGGGACACTGTGTACATGTTACCATCACAGTGTTTCATTCCTTCCTACAGTCACATTCTGTCCCTGTTCCTGGATCAGTTTGGTTTTTGCTGCACATCATGTAGGTTATAAAAAAACGAAGTGATTTCTCAGTGGATGCAGTCGTCTATTAACGTCACCTGAAGTTATTTCAGAACCACTCGCCAGTTCATTTCTGAAGCCCTTCAGTGATTCAGATTTCCATTTAAATCATTTTAACTTTAACGGTTTCAATTTGGACAGTCAGGCAGGAACTTAGGCATTCAGATGGAGAACTGGTTTGGAACGACGGGTTACAGACGGACACGCGTCTGATAGTTAAATTATTACACAGTTCTTTGTTGATAAAAAGATGAACGTATAAAGAAAATATCTCTCTTGGGTCACTGGTCCTGCTCAGATCTGCTAGATGTTCTTTCAGTGTGATGTCATCATCGGTTTAAAGTCGTTTGGCATTATAGATGGTTTGTGGAGAACAGTGAGTCTTTGTTCCTCGCCATCACTCCCTGGCAGGACCATCGAACTGCTGGGAAAAACTGCCGACTTGCATTCCTGCTGTGTGGAGCTGCATTTTAATTATCATGGAATCTGTGGCCAGATGCAGAGATGCTTAAACGCTTCCTGTTGCCACCGTTAGATGTCACACGACATCAGCCTGATTCTTATGATGTCACCTGTGAATTCTTTAGTTCAGCAGTGATGCGTAAATCTGTTGTAGGTCTGAATGTCACACAGGCTGTTCCTGGAACAGTGGCTTGATGCACAAGTGATAATTTCAAGAGTCAATCTCATTTTGGCCTAAGAACCAACAAGCCTAGTGTACAAACTACAGTCACAAGTAGGAATTTCTCTAATGGAGACAGAATGAATAGCAGAGGAAGACCGATTAAACAACTTTCTATGAGATAAAACATCAGTATTAGAGATTAGTGAGGTGTCTGTAAAATAAGTTGCTTCCTGAAAGTTGAAAGATCTTAAGATCTCAAGAAGAAAGAGAGATACTGGCAGCTCATTCTACCAGAAAACTGATATTTTTCTGTTGGAATTTTACTCATTTTAATTTTGTGTAAGAAGTTCTGGTGCGTGTGAAAACGTTCTGGTGAGTTACAGTTTCGTTTACAGCGCCGGATTAAAACACTCGCTGAATGATGAATGCGGAGGGTGGAAATGAACAAGTGCTGGAGTGAGTGAATTATTCCATTAGAGGTGAAAATAACCTCAGCCTCAGGAGAGAGTTCCCAGCCATCTTCAGAACTGGAGGTTATTTATAGGTGCGGATAGGAGAGCAGGTTGCCTGCAGTAAATATTTCACGATTTGAGTGCTTCCTCGTTGCTTTCGCCACTGTTGAAAGAATATTTCATAGAGCAGAAGTCAAGAGACCTGCGCTCCTTAAAGTCCAAACAGGAAGTCATTGTTATAGTGAAAGAACATTGTGTTATCTGACGGCATGCGTTTAACACTTTCTCATCTGAGTCTTCAGTGAGGGTTTGTTTTGTTGCTGTGTAATTATTTCATGCTCAGCGGTGACAGTGGTAAAGATGAGATGGTGATGAGATTAAAAAAAGAGATGGTGAGACGCAACAGTCTGTGTGCTGTTTTAACACCTTCTGCCCCCTGCTGGACTGTTAGAAAGAGATCTGTCTCTTCTTTTTGTCATCTCTCTATCTCTCTCATCCTCTCTTTCTGTTTTGTCTCTCTGTCTGTCTCTCTCTCTCTCTCTCTCTCTCACTAACACTCTCTTTTTCTCTCTCTGTCTCTCTGTGTCTCTCACTCTTTGTCTCTCTCTCTGCAGGGCCGGTGGTCTATGTATTAGATCTTGCAGACAGGCTGATCTCGAAGGCGTGTCCGTTTGCTGCTGCTGGTATCATGGTGGGATCCATTTATTGGACGGCCGTCACATATGGAGCTGTTACAGTCATGCAGGTGTGGCACTGAATCGGTCAGATGTTGTGTGTTCACATTCACACCTCTTGATTCACTTTAGATAACCGCTCACAATCTCTTTCTTTCAGGTTGTGGGTCATAAGGAAGGTCTGGACGTGATGGAACGGGCCGATCCACTCTTTCTCCTGATTGGTCTGCCTACCATCCCGGTTATGCTAATTTTGGGGAAGATGATTCGCTGGGAAGACTATGTGCTCCGCCTTTGGAGGAAATACTCCAATAAGCTTCAGATTCTCAACAGTATCTTTCCAGGTTAGTGTTGAAGGCACAAAGAATCCAAATAAACTCCAGTTTGTATTGAACAGAGGAACAGAGAGGCAAGTCTTGTGTTGTCCTGCGCAGGTATTGGCTGCCCCGTCCCGAGGGTTCCGGCTGAGTCCAGTCCGCTGGCCGATCACGTGTCGGCCACACGTATCCTGTGTGGAGCTCTTGTGTTCCCGACCATCGCCACCATTGTGGGCAAACTGATGTTCAGCAGCGTCAACTCCAACCTTCAGAGAACAATTCTGGTACCAACAAACATCAACAATATTGTGTGATTGTTATGATATTACGGCTGCGTCCGAAATGTTAGTCAGACGATAACTTTGATGGCACCTCTGAAAACAGATTTGGTCGTTCTTCTTATGCAGCTACAAAATTGATTTCTTTCTAGAATTGAAATCAAAAAGTTGAAAGTGAAAACTAAATTTATGCATAACATAGACATACATTTATAAGATCACTTAATTCACTTAAATGAATTAGTTTTCCTGTTTGACCAATCATCTTCTCTCGGATGCACACGCACAGTATTGTGGGATCAGGTTAGTAAAGGGTACTGATTAGATGAAGGTATCTCCAGAGACAGGAAGTGAAGCAAACATTGGTTTCAGACGTACCGTGATGTTTCCTATCAGCTTTTACAGCTTTCAGATGCAGACGATATCTTCATTTATCTGTTTTTTTTCCCTCTTTCTCTCAGGGTGGCATCGCATTTGTGGCTATTAAAGGGTCGTTTAAGGTTTACTTTAAACAGCAGCAGTATCTCCGACAGGCTCATCGCAAGATCCTCGATTTTCCAGAGTCGGAAGAAGCCTGAAGACCCTCTTATCAGCTCCAACATGATCTGGATTCAAACTGCTTTATAAGACACACTTTCACAGAAACTGGTTTTGGTTTTCTGGGAATGTCACTTGAGTTTTGAGTGTGAACAGAATCAGCTTAGTGTCTGTTGATGTAAATCAGATTTTCGGAGTCGTGTGCTATTCATTTTATAAGCTTTGACATTTTAAGAGACTGTGAAAAATAAATGATAAAGTTTTTTTTTATGAAGAAGTGGTTTTATAATGGATTAGACATGTCCGGGTGGTTTCAACCGAACTAACTGTAAGAACGACCCCATGTAACCCCTGGGTGTCATTTAAAAACGTGCCGTATCGCAAAAAGCACTTTTGTTAATTTTTTTTGTCATTAACAGTTAGACTTGTGAATGCTTCCTGCTGTAATACTAATACAAACACAAATAATAAATCAGTTATTTGCATATAAAAGCTTCATTAAATCGTCTTTACGTGGTTTTGTGGGATAAAAAAAAGATATCATTTTTTTTTGCTATAAACAAGATTCATTTAAAGACCCTTAAAATATTTTGCCATTGTGACATTTATGACAAATATAGCACATTTTACCTAAAAATTGTCATTGTTATAAAGCAAATATAATATATAATATATTCTTTCCTGTATTACATTAATGATTTATAAGTAAACTGTAAAAGATTTTTAACATGATAACCAGAAGATTACGCAAATTTAGCAGGCAAATTGGAGGATGTGATAACATTGCAAATCACAATGCAAATCATTTTAATGGTTGTTAAATAATCTCCATTAATGCAGAAATAATTGTATAAGGTTTTCTTTTCATTTTGCTGGAAATGTTACCTGATCATTTTTTTGAGTTTTCGGTAGTTTTGCTCGCTGTTCTTCACACACTGCAACAACCACGTGTTGTTTTCTCATCTTTAAGGTATTAATGTCTGAGTTTCAGGGAGTCAGCATTAGGGTTTTGACGTTTGAGGGAGACTTGCTGATCTTTGAGTGATCGCTTTGTTATTAAAGCGTTCTGGCACTCGATGTCTCGTAACTTACTGAGCTTGTTTGCAGATGTATTTTCTTCTGTGTGGAATGAACAGCTATTGAAGTGTTAGTGGCCTTTTTTATACACCAGTACAGTGTGTCTTTGAAGGCCGTGTGGAATAATGAACACGCCAAACGTTTGATGATTTATTGTGGATTTTTTTTCTGAACTTTTGTTGAATGGCTTGTGATGAGTTTTTTTCCAGGTCACTAGTGACCGATGTATCTGACAATAATATACATGTAAGAGCTGTTTGTAAAGCTGTAGTTTACAACACTGGCTTTGTGATCATATGCGATGACCTTTCAGTGTTGGATGAGGGGTCAGTTCAGTTTAAAACACCTCATATGTTTAACTGCATAACTGATTATCTGTTCAAGTAATTATTTGTTTTAAAGCTAAAGCTCATTATTAAAGGATAGTTTACCCAAAAATGAAAATTCATGTCAGTCCAAACCAGTCCAGACTTCTGAGGAACACAGATGTTTTGCAGTATTTTGGTAAACATTACTGTGGCACTTGTTTCAATATAAGGACCCTGAGATATTTCTCAAATTATCTTTAAAGTCATAGGTTTGGAATGACATTTCATTTTTGAGTGAACTGTCTCTTTAAAGATTCATGATGACATGTTCATAAGAGCCAATACTAAGGTCTTGTTTGACTAGAGTGTATTTCTGCACCTGCTGTGACAGACCAGAGATTTTTGAAGTTTGTTTTAAAGTCTCGCTGTTTTTCCATCTACCTGAGACATGGAGTCTTTGTAGGTCGTTCCTCCATCAGATCTTTCACTTCCTCTTTCCTGATTCTTGTACAGATGAAGCGTAATGCCAAATACAGGACATATGTTGTATAAACTGATGTGTTGTACAGATACAGTTTCTGATTTATAATTTCCTGTTCATGTAAATAAATGTATTTTTTCAATGCTTTACTGTGTGTCAGTTTTCCATTTCAAAACTGCAGTTAAGCTGAATTGTGTAATTTATAAATTCAGCTCTATCAACATTATGATGTCAATTAAAGTATTAAAAATATTCTTCCATTTACTCTCATAATTCTTTACATTTACCTTCACTAAAGAAGATATTTTGAGAAATGTCTCAGTGGTTTTGTGTTTGGAAGGCAATGGGTGCCACTGTTGTTTAGTTACCAAAGTTTTCAAAATGTTGCATTTAGCATTTTTCTTTGTTATATTTAACATTTTTAAGTTTTTTAATCTCTTTAACAGATGTTCTGTTCTACACCTGCTTGTAAACCAAAACATAAGAATGAGACCTTAAAAAATTGAGACAACACATAAGATCATAATTGTTTATTCATAATAAAACTTTTACAGATACACACAACACCTTCAATATCGTCTTACATCAGTATCATTTCCCAGGTTGCATGAAACCACCTCAAACAAATGCGATACAATCAGTATGAGATTAACTAAAACAGTTTCTACTTCACAATGGCAGTTGATACATGTTTATTCCTGCCGTCTCGCGATCACAATGCAACATCATTAAACCTCATCAATAGCATCCGTGCATTTCACTGTTTCTTCCCATTTATGTGGGACTCGTGTCATGCACAATAATCCTTGTGGATCGCTAATAGATTTTTTACACTAAAAGTTCTGCCTACGGTTCTCCACAGAGAGCAAGCCACGGGTGACACCTGTTTACAGGAGAGTGATAAACCACAAGCCTCTGTTTCATAGTCACAGACTATGGTCTAACTTTGAGCTGATTCTAGAACAGTTAAAGGGTTTTGGGGTGCATGTGTCAAATGCATCTTTGGGTTTTAAAGAAATAGCTCACCAATAGAAAATCTCTCATTCATCATTGTGTGCTTCTAAACCCACATGCTGGTCATGTTTAGCAGATTTTTTAAGGTCTTTATTTATTAAGGTCTTTAATTTAAGACCACCAGCTGCAAAGCTCCAAAAATACAGAAAACTGAACAGCACCATTAAAGTAGACTAACAAGTGAT
>JBAJNP010008018.1:0-21161 GCA_036877545.1 Yasuhikotakia modesta | reverse complement strand
GCAAAGTTGTAAAAAGCACAATAGAATTTAATTGTATCATATATGTGTGTCCATATGAAATAATAATAAACTTACTGTAAGAGAATCAGAACGATGAGCATGAAGGCTGCCATGACAATGAAAGGCATGCCGGGGAAGGTGGACAAGGTCAGAGGGTAGAGGCCATTAAAAATCACAGAAGCAATAAGGATGCAGGTTGCTTCTACTGAGGCAGAAAAGGAGAACATGGCACCTGAGGACATCAAAATTCAGGTCAATGGACACATAAAACAAACATTCAGAGACACCCGTTTGAACCAGGGCCAATACAGAGTACATTCTAGGAGTAAAATGTGCACTTAAAAATAAAACATAACAGTAATGTTTCAGTTCCTCACACATTGTATTGGTTCACCAAAATATAATGTTCAGTGGGAGACATACAGCTGTAGAAAAGGAACTTGTGAACTTGTAGTCTTTGATAGAAATGTTTTTGTACGCTGCAGGAACATATGCACATTAGAAAGAACTGGCTAAAAATACAATATATTGTAGCTTAATTTCAGCAAAATTGTGTCACTGACTTTTACAATTTTTTAAAACTGTGGTAATGTTCTTTCACGCCACCTGGGCGATAACCTTTGACCTTTCCTTATAATTCTATATGACTGTCCTCTATATAAGTCTCTGGAGATTTTATTTATGGCAGCATAAATTCAATATGGCCGATAAAAGTGCTGATGCAAGCACTTCTGGAATGTGTGTTATGATCTTCTGTTACAAGGAAAAGATATGAAACACTTTTATAATACATGCTTTATCTGTAAGTGCATTTCTTGTTGCTCAAACCTGTGACCTTGATGTTACTGTAATGAGATTTAATTAAATTTATTTTTTAATATTATGACACCAAAAATGACCTCCTTTTTGACTACATACATTATAATAATATACAATAAATTACATCTTATAGATTTTTCAAACTTATGTAGGACAAAACTAGCATGTTTTTAATATGCCGCTGATGCACCTGAAATTCATAACCCATGATTTTATCTGAATGACAGAATAACGGCGGAGGAAACTGAGGCCTGTGCAGTAGATCATTCGCATGAATAATGGCTTGATCCACTTTGATAAAATATCCCAGTGAGTCACTCTGAACCTCCGAATGAACCACAGGCATCAGGACAGCCTTTAAGTGCCTGAAACATGCAATACTTGTTGTTCATAGCTGGAGCTGAAGTGGCCCTGAATGAGTGCAAACTGCACAAGATTCAGAAAAGATTCAGACACATGCAATCCGAGATGCAGATTGACAAAATGGCTGTCAAATGGAGAGAGACGGCTTCATATACACAAAGAAAACATTGCATTTGTGATTGGGCATAACCTGTCATCAACATGTCCATTCAGACTAGCATCACTCCTGTATCAACAAGAAAATAAATTAAAAAAAGGAGGAAAAGATGCACGTGTCCTCACACAAAGATGATATTTCCTCAGAGTTTGGCTAACAGCTTCACACTGAGTGAGAGTGTGAAAGTCAGGGCAGTTCTGAGTGTGGAAGTCTAATCAAGCTGTTGTTTGTTGTTTCTCAGTTTCACTTGCATTGTTTTCCACTTAGCAGAGTCTGATAATTCAATGATTTCTGTAAAAGCCAGCCTTCAATCCACCAGTTAATTATGTACTCCGCAATGCCTCTCATTAAGGATTTGCGAAAGGACAATGCAGATTAAAATCTTAGGCTTTTAGCTCTGTTATCAGGCAGCAACAAATGTCAGAGAAAGTAGATTTAAAAGAAAAGCATGACTGAAGTCTATTTGTCATAGTGAAGGTCAAAACACTTTGGTGTTTCCTGAAGGCATTTCAGCACAATTGTGGGCTTGCAGATCAAACAGTAAGAGGGTAAGTCATGATGTCATGTACACATTAAAGAATGGAGCGTGACCTTCCAAACAGTACCGTTGTGCTAACCATGGCACAGTGATGCTATCAGGTGTCAACACTGCAATGTTTCAAAATAAATAATGATGCAAAATACTGAAATTGCACATAAAATTTTATATTAAAACAACAATA
The DNA here is from genome assembly GCA_036877545.1 of Yasuhikotakia modesta. Classification (NCBI taxonomy): domain Eukaryota; kingdom Metazoa; phylum Chordata; class Actinopteri; order Cypriniformes; family Botiidae; genus Yasuhikotakia; species Yasuhikotakia modesta. Next base: position 19,100 of record JBAJNP010008018.1, on the reverse strand, counting down.
AAAATGACCAGGGTGCTAGTGTATTTTCCCAAATACATAAATAATAAATATTTTCTATTTGTGCTGAAAATTCTTGTTTATAACACGCTAGCAGGTTTTTTTGAAAGCATTAAGTGCATGATTAGGTTTAAGTGAAGTTGCCACAGAAAATGGTGTGTTCACAATTGCCTTGAGATTAAGTTAATCAACTCAGTTTAATTGTTAACTAAAATGAACCTAAATGAGACCCTGTTATACTTCCAGTAGCATAAAATTGCTATTTTTATTAAAAACATTTTATTAAAACATTTTTTTGTCAGGAATTCTGCCTCTGGTTCATCTTATCATTGAATATTCTACATGGTTTTTTGTAGCAGAATTAAATATGAGTTCTTTTAAGTTTCTAAATGCTATAGTATTGTAATTACATGCGTGTTTGTAAAGAAAAAAAGTGGTTTACTTTTATAAATAATGGATAAGGGTCTCTGGCTGTTTAACCTTTGTATGTCCTTTCTTTCTCTTTTGCTTCTCTTTCTGTGTTTTTTAAGTGTAGGTTTTAACATTGTACCTTGTTCATCTGGTCCCACGATGGCAGAAGACAAAGATCGAATCACTGCTTGACTGATCCCAGCTGGGGTGCCAACAACTGCGACTATAACAAGACAGGACAGACCACACACACAATCCTCAGATACCTATGCATTGTTATCTATTACACTAGGAAAATGCTTCTGTTTTGTATTTGATCCCTCCTTTATTTTATTGGTGGCACCGATTCATGTTTCTCCCACCGATTCACGATTCATGTTCTCCCAGCATTATGTGAAAATGATCTACAGAGCATATTGCATGTTTTTTAAGGGAATATGACCTTCTGTATAAATGAGTTAACATGCTCAGTGTCATAAATGTGCTTATTTGATTGGTGATCTAGAAACCCTCTGAAAACTTTTTTTATATAAATATTTCATTTGTTTTACGTTTTTCAAAATCCTTGAAAAACGTAAAACAAAAATTGAACTTCGTTCAATTTACAAATTCAAATTCAAAAATAAGCTTTTCCAAGCTTTCAATGTTCTCAACATTTGGATCCCACTCATAAGTAAACACATAAGTAAACGCATTACACACGTCTACAAACCACAATTACCTTAAATCCATGGTTAGACCCAGAATGCCGAGCAATTCTAAAGTGTAAGTGAATCCAAAGTGGTATATTCAATAATTCATGGGATGAAATTCTAAAAGGTAATTCTGAATACACCATGTTCCTAATGGCTTACACAGTAAACCCACTCATCTCAAAGCTTTCTCATGGATGTTCAGAGAGGTCCTCTCTATCCTGATGAGAACAAACCATCTCCTGCATTGCTGGTGATGAGCGCATTAGCACGTGTGTTGCGGGTGTGTATGTGTGTGTGCTTTGAAAAGGTTATGACTTGTATGTGCTGCCGCTGTGCCCCTTATTATCACGACCAACAGAACACCACCATGCAAATTCCACCCTTCCCGACGTTGATTATTCATCACAGTTACTGTTCATATTTTAAAAGGTGTCAGTCCACCAAATAGATTAGAATAACAATTTCCACATCCATTTATTCAATTAATGCCAATCTGTCTGTCTCTCCCAAGCAGTGGCCGTCTATGCAACCAACACAATGTTATCATTGCTTACCACTTTCAGAACTCTCCTTCAAAGGTGTAGCCCCCCTGAAACAAGGCAGGGAGTTTAGACAGCAGTGAGAATGTGAGACATATAAAGTCTGGTCAGGTAGACGTTTTCTGAGAACATTTACCCATTTGACTTGTTGGACAGGCAGCTAAGGCGAAGACAGCCGGCCCTCAAGTGGGAAAACAGTTTGCTTCAAGCATATCATGTACTGACAACAGAAATCTACATTGTTTTGGGAGAGAAAAATGCCCTTTGATACTTCCTGTGGCAATTTGAAACAGGGTCAGTTGTTTCTAACCAACGCAACATTTTCTTCTTTTTCCTTTTTTGAAAGATTTCAGTGGTGGAAACCATGACATGCTGTATTTGAAACCACTCACTCGTTCATTTTCTCTCACGATTCCTTATGACGCAAATAACATTTGAGTCCAGTATATTTGGACAGAGTGAACCAAAATGAGTGAGCGATTTCAGACACTGATGTAAAATACCATCAGCGTATTGTACTGAGTACTGTCACAGACATTTTCATCATAAACATTACGCCAACATTACGACAGATTGTATCGTAAAATGGCAATTTTTTTACTTTTTGTTTGTTGCAATTGTTTGCTGTTTGTTTGCCAGTCCCCTCATGCTGATTCTAGTCAGGCGGCGTGAGTGAGTGTTGGAAATCATAGTGCATTGTAGGTAAAAAGTAGTAAACGAACGCAGGGAATAAATTGTTCACTCAGAATTTAGACTGCACTACAAAATTGCCAACACCCCATATTGTGACCTTTATAGAAGATAGGGGGCGATTTCAAACAGACTCAGACTTAAACTAAGATTCTACAGAATTACTCTACTGGAATGACATGAAAGTACATGACAAAATAATTTTTTTGTGCTATACTGTTAACAATTTAACTAACAAATTAATTCATTCAACCTAATTAATTTCTGTGGTTATTCTTCATAAAAAATTCTCTTGCAAGAAGTTTTTTGTCTTTTTCAAATTACATACAAGCCAAATGTAACTTAAAGAACGTTCAGCAGATAAGTAATGGATCTTACCGAGGAAGACCATCCAGGTATTGTTGGACAGGGCAAGCAGAACATAAGAAGTGGCTCTGAACACAGCGCTGAGTTTTGCTAGAGTCATCTCCTTCAAACATCTCATCAGCACAGGGAACAGACCCAGCAGACCAAAGCCCTACCAGACAGCAGGTTAAAGATGAATAGATCTGAGGAGATCATGTGCCTTATTTTTTACAATAAGATCAAAAGTGTCTGGAACAAGATGAAACCTCCTTTCTTAACATTTTCTGAAGAAACTTCTAATATGGTTGTAGTTCCTAAAGCTCAACTGGTTGAGAAATGATACAGGTACGTTAAAGTTTACATGGTTATACATGGTTTAGATTTAATTGTATCGCCTCAATGCACTGTAAGTCACTTTCAAATAAATTTATCTAAAAAAGTGATAAAATATAAATGTGACAAAACTATGACAAGCAATAATTAAGATGTTATTATGTGTTGGCTAATGTGTTCTACAGTGCAAAAAAATAAAATGAAATACACCAAATGTTATTCAATCTGCATTCAAATCTTTTTATATGTGCATATTCTTATTAAATTAAATTGTTAGAAAATGTAGAAAGTGTTGTAGAAATAATGTGACCTAAAGAAATGGTTATGTCTAAAATACATAGTATATTACTGGAAAACATAAGCGCTAGATCAGTCTTTGGTTCAGCTTTTGCTAAAAAAGAAAACAAAGGCCAGAAATATTTATATTCTATCAGACACATTATAAACCTGACCAGTGAATTAATTAACCTTCTGCATGTGTGCCTGATGAGACATTGTCAAAAACAGTCTGAATCTCATCTATGCAGTTGAAAGTGAACTCACCTGTGTCTGCATTTGCGTGTGAACATGCGTGCAAATGTGTGTGTGTGCATGAAGTGCAGCGTGACTCATTTGCCCTGCCTGCTCATGCAAACAGTTCTGATTTAATTACCCCCCCGTCCGGCGAGGGACCTCGTGTCAACAGACTTTGCCACCATCTCTGATTTGCAGCACAAAACATAATATGAATGCATAAACATTCCACGGAAAAGGTCAACGCTCCATGTTTTTACTTTCATCAACTCGTTAGAGCCTGGAGTGTTTAATAATTCCTCACCAACTCCACGCCACCCTAATTACAAGTCAATTCCACCCCTCAGCCATTTATAAAAACTGCCCACCGCAGCCTTTAGACCTGCCAAGATTTTGACGCCTCAGATCTTTAGAAGTACAAGATCTGCTCCTCTCTGTCTTTTTCTGGCTTTTTTTCAATTGACTAATGCAATTGCAGTTAATTAAACTTTTTGAGGCTTTGTGTATTGGCTGGCAGCCCGCCAGGTGACAGCCCTCACAGATAGAATGTATTAAAGTTCTATTAGGATCGATAGTTTCAGCTTCCACACAAAAGGCATCTGAGCGACAGAAGCCCCAGTGGTGTATTGTGGTATAAATGGAGAGCCATCACATGTCCAATCAGGATGGGTGCTTCTTAACTGGCTGTCTTTGTCTAAGTGTCACTATATGATATGGCATCGACCTGCTCATGTTGGTGAGAGACTGAGAGGCAGGGTTTCTTCTGACAGACAGCAAAAACAAAGCTGCCTTCAGCTGGCTTACAGTCACTGTTGCTGTACAGACAACTCCAACTGCAAACCTATTCAGCTAATGTCAGGGTGTGGGAAATTTGGTTAATCCACTGCTGTTGTGTCAGGAAGGAAAATATTTTAAGGAAGGAAAAAGTTCATATTTGTCTCTGAGCAAGAAGAAAAGTATTTTAACAAAACAACCAAAACCCACCAAACTGTGTACTGTTACTTTAACAACGCTTCCAGCATTATATAATAAAATGTCATGTGACAATCATTTGCTCATTTAAGAGCATTGGCATGAAACCAAAAATACATTTTTGTTATATTTACGATCAAGCAAACAAAAACCTGCTGACATTTACCAACAATCCTGTTTTTACAGTATGTAAATGTGTACTTCCATTTACAGCGTAGCACTGCAGCCCACATGGGGCGTAAGTAGTTGTGTCACGCAATGGAGGTGAATGAATTTATTGTGTTGTTTTCAAATACATTGGCAGTGTGTATGTTTCCATACATTGTGCAGTGGGGCAGCCCGAGTTTTTGTACTGATGTAATTTCCCAATCTCAATCTCCACTCTTCCCCATCATTTCCTGTCTCCTCTTTGACCCTATTTACAAAGCCCATAAACAATATAAATAAAACTGGATGTTTGGCCCGTACACACACCCATATTGTATTTGACTCATGCATAGCTGTGTATGTTAGTAATGCTTAGCATCATAATGAAAATATGCAATAAGACACAGCTGTCCAGTCAGTGACAATATCACTGAACCACCGCTGTTGGAAGAAAGAGAGTCTAAAACTGAAAGATCTCATGGTATTTCAAGGACATTTACTGACCTCCACTCGAAGTTGCAAAGAGCCATGAGTCATTAAACTGAGTATTACTGCATTAAATAAGACCACTTACCAATAAGAGCATCCTCGCAGAGTTAAATACCCCAAACAGGGCAGTTGTAAACTCTCTGGGCTCATACTTCAAATACAGCAGCAAAATCGCCTGTTCCCCTGTGGAGACAAACGCACATAAAAGCACACATTATTTATGTCCTCCATCTCTCCACCACTTTATTGGTATGACTTACAAGAGTTGCTGTTTTTAAAGTAATATGAAGTATATATGTGCCATATAAGATTATAGAGCAATTAATTGTGTACATATAATAATTATATCATGTATCAGGTAATATTTAGGAACAGAAACTTTCTCATTTTGTGGAATCTATTTAATCTTTAACTGTCTGTGTCTCTAAACAATATTAAAGAAACATTATTAAATTAAACAGCTGTAGCTCTTTACTGGTATGAATATAAACAGGTGGCTTGACCAGAGAGCACATATTAGCCATAATTACCAAAATTATCAAACAGGAAATCTGATTGGAAACTTAGAAAGGAGTGTTTCCATTGTTCCTGTAGCTCAACTGGGGGAGCATGAGTCTAGTAACTAACTAGCACTTGTAACTAGAAACAAACATCATAAATGTGCATATTGCTACAATGCATAACTTGTTTAAAGTCACTTTGAACTTATGTACCTGCCAAGTGTATAAATGCAATGTATTCATAAAGATCTGCATATGTGAGTCTTCTCTAATCAAGAATGTGTCCAGGTCACATAGATGATTTATTTTAATAGCTGATACATACAGGTTTTATAATATTTTAAACATTATTACCTTTGATCCTTTCTAGAACTTCACATTTGATTACATCAATGAAATGTTCCTGAAAATATTTTTTCCAATGCAAAATATGTTTTTTTTTCTGATGTTGGGGTGAAATGTGACCATTTGCAAACATTTCCTTGACAGCCATGTACTTTGCAATTTACTGAATATATAGGCTATATGAGTTGGTGTGTGTGTGTGTGTGTGTGTACACTGACCAACAGCAACCAGGTTATTTATGAAGGTGCAGAGAATGAGAAAGTGCAATTTCAGTCTGTCCTGCCCTGGTCTCCTCTTAAAAACAGCTTTGATAGAAAGCTTGGCGTACGTTAAGAAAAACAGCCAAGACTGGTTGTCCAGGGCACCTTCTTTAACTGTATCCTCTTTAGAGGCTGCAGTAAATGTATTTTTTGCAGACATGGGGTCTCTCAGCCACAGCACAATATAACTAAGAGCCAAAACATGACAACCAAGGTAGGCCCCGTATGCTGTGTGAAGTCCATATTCTTGCTCCAGGAATCCCCCTAGCAGGAAGCCCACCATCCCTCCTACGAAGATCATAGACTCAGCCACTGCCATACGTAACGTGCGGCTGGAATTGGAGCCCATGGTCAGGTCGGCCAGATAGCTGAAACAACTGAGGAAGATGGAAACGTGGCCACCAGTCAGCCCCACAATGGCAGCAGCAATTAGGGTCCAGTAAACATTGACGTTCTCCATCAGATCTATAGCCAGTAACAAGCCCCCACTCAGCAGGGACAGCAGAGACGGGAATGCCATAACCGAGCGACGCCCAGCGCGGTCAGACCAGGAGCCCAGCAGTATTGCAGGAGGAATGGAGACCAGGCTGAGGGTGATGTTGAAGAGGAGAATGATGTAAGACGCTTTCATCTGAACCTCCTCGTCTCCTTTGTGATGCTCGGGGTTGTTGCAGATAGTATCATTCTTAAGCAATTCATGACAAACCTATGAAATACAACAGAGCAGGTAATTAACCCTTCTGACCCCTCTTAGATACTATATAACTTGTCCTGTAATAATGATTTGTTTATTTTTGTGAACAGCACAATTTCCAGTCAGATGTGCTCATCAAGTGGTAAAAATTGAATTATGTGGGTTGGAATGAAGTGTGACACTGCAAATCATTTTTTAAATTAATTTTTTAATAGTTAAACTATGCAGTAATGTGATTGAAAACTGCAGAGAGGCAAACGCTAATCACAGTCAACTAAAATGAGAAAAGCTTCATTTAATAACGCTGAACAACACTGTTCCTAAAGTTTACACAATAGAAAATAGCTTTTCAAATAACATCATGGATGGCAACAGATGCTAAGGTGGAACTGGTCAGTCATTCTTAAACCAGACTTAGCAAAGCTGCAATTGATTTCTGCAATCTCATTGGTCGCACTGAGGACATTTTGACATTTAACTGTCCTTTTCCTGAAACTTCAAGTGTTATGAACTAAAAATCAGGTATTACTTCTTAAGTCAGCTTTGAAGGATTTTCCACTTCTCTGTTTCTTATTAAGTGTCAGTAATGATGCTGTGAGGCATTATGGGAAAGATGCAGCACTAACTCACTGCACCAGGGGATACCCTCAGTTATCTTAAGAACTAGTCTGCTGCAACCTCACAAATATGATCATATCAAGAAGTAAATGGCGAGAATCGAGGCCATTAAGTGGCATAAGTGAGCACTTTGCAATAAATGATTGGGCCCTTTTTAATCTTTGAACAGTTTTCACTGCATGCAGTTCTGTGTGCTCATTCATATGATATATTCATCCACATTTTTTCTTAGAGCTGTTATGTGTAGATCTGTGAGTTCATTGAAAGGCTAAGAGAATTTAAAGAGCGAGAGAGACAGAGAGAGAGAGAGAGAGAGAGAGGATGTCCGTGTAGAAAAAAATGCAATATGACATGAACAGGAACTAAAAACAGCTGCATGATTTGTCAAGTAGCAGCTCTGAGCTTATGCACAAATTCACAGGATTATTTATATACATAAAATAAAATTGCACAGACTGTATCTTGAAACATTCTTAAACTGCTTTTATTTTACTTTATTTTTTTGAATCATGCTTTGACATTGTTTGTTAAATTTATTGAACATAATATTAATGTAGGCTTTAGTCTACAGTGTACACAATCATAAAACATTTTTGATATTGAGTGCAAAATGCATAAAAATATTATTTTCAGTCCATTTTACTCTAAAAATGGCTGTATATGCATATGAGCTAAAATGTATTTTGTCAGCCTGTAGGAAAACACTAGCATTGGTAGCCTCAAAGCTAAATCTCACTAAAAATTAGATCAATTTTTTTTAATCTCATTATTGTTTATTTATTTCACTCAATAAAACGTTCCTAAGACTGTATGCAATATAAAAAATTACAAAAATGCTGCATAAACTACTAATTTTAAACGTGCAAGGTTAAAACAGAGACAATGAATTATCTCAACCACGGCTAACATTTAAATTCAGCAACAGAATACAAACTAATGACTGTCAGCGATTGTTTAATCTGCTGCATGAGTGATAGCGGCGCCTGTTGTTTTGCTCTGGGACTGTCACGGCATTCGTCATGATTAATGCCTGCTGTAGTTTGAATTTTGAGTACATCTTGAGCTCAACCGCTATTCTCCAAGCGCTCTGCTGTTCTGCTTCAGGCATTTCTGTTTTGTGTACTGGAACTGTACCCCGCTGACCTGTTTTTCAGAGCACAGAACAGCTCAGACAATCTTGATTAATGATTCACATTTTCACTATCTTACTCTTTTTTTTTAAACTTGTTTTTTGTCTTGTTTTGTGTTCTCATAAAATCAAACTGTGAGAAACGAGCTGTCTTACCTTTGTGATAATCATCTGTTGATATGCAGGGACCACAATGAAAGAGCTGGTCATGTAGAGGAAAATGACCGGCTCCACTGTTACGATTCTCCTTAGTCTTTCCTTCGATGTCGACATGTTCAGCTTTGCAGTGTCAGATAGAGGAACCAGAAAGGAAATGAGAACCAATCTCTGTATTACAGCTGTGTTAGGTTCAGGAAACCCATGTCAGACGTCTATGTGGTCCAAATCGAAAATAACTAACAGGTGAATTGTGTTTCCTTGTTAAAACACTGTATGAGGTGAGTCACATGCATGTCAGATGCAACACACAAAAACTCTTTGTCAACATTCTCTTATCAGGAACTGTACTTTGTGGTTGTAAAAGTGGCTTGGCCTTTATTTGCACAGTTCACAACCCCACAGATTCGCACTTCCCCAACGTAAAAAAAGTTGCCAGAAAAGTGCTTTTTCTGAAGTATGTGCTTTTAGAATACAAAGCTTGCAAAAGTCAGTTGAAATCTTCTCTCAACAGATAAAGTTTCTTCAAAATTGTTTGCTGGCCAAATGGGTCATAAGAGTAATAATACACACTTTAAAAGCTGTGGGGTGTGTGTTCTTAGTGTAACAGCCTGTCAAAGGTTTCTTTTTATAACTTGGCAGATATCTACACAAGTATATATTGTGTATTAGTAAATTGGATTAAGAAATATTATGTTTTGTAATATCAGACCATATGTGTGTGTGTGTGCGCCTGTTTATGTGTGTACATATGTATACATGTACATCGTAGCACTATTTGGCACTGTCTCCATGGTCAGCTTAGGCTTATGAGGCTTTTATGAAGCACAGCTCCTGCCATTTTCTGATCTCTTCCATCAACAACAAGAGCTGCGGCTCACTTGAGACTTTTTTGTTGCTTTTGGACCATTTTCTGTAAACCCTAGATACCCCAGCAATCACCATTTCAAAAACACTCCAAACAGCTCATCCTGCGCCAATAACATGGCACATTCAATTACATTCAATCACATTACCTCCCTGCTCTGATTAATGCCTGTACAATACCTGCAATACATTGCAAGTTGTTTTAACAATGTGTGAATGAGCAATTAAACAGATGTACCTAATGCTGTGGTGAGTCAATTGTACATTGCAACCTGTAGGCTAAATCAGACTGCATTATACTGCAAATACTGCATTGCATGATACAATATAATGTAGTGTTCTGCATGCAAAACTCAGTGGTCTCTAATTACAGATCTATGTTCTGTTTTCAGAATAAAGTGAGTGTGTCTATGCTTTTTTGGTTGGTAGTTAAGCAAAAAAATGTATTTATTCCCATGGGTTAAATAATTTCAGAGATATAGACTTTATTATGGCCTTACTAATAATAGCGCTACAATATTAAATTGATTGCCAGTTTTTCAATAGTTGGTAGTTTATGAAAACATTCATTTTATTATTAAACATTTACCTAGGGGAAAATGGCATACAATATTAAAAGAATGTTTTCTACAGATAAGTGTTCTTTTTGTTTTGTTTTGCACAAAATCTATTATTTATTTTCTGTAAGGAGACGACATGCAGAGACCACCGCTTTAGAAATCCTTTTAATCTAATTAAAGCAAAACATTGCACTCTTGAATCACAAAAAATACACACCAAAATGTCTGGATTCTACAAAAAATAATATTGTAAAAATTAAATTATATTCAAAAGCGACCCTTAAGTTACACTAGTCTAAACTATGATTAAATAATAACTAGCATTTTGGGCATGAAGCATTTAATTCTGTCTCAAGAATTTTTGTTTTGATTGTGCCTCAGATCCTTCATCTGCTACTGACTGTGTAACCAAAATGAACACGACAAAGTACAGATATAACAGGCAGGCAGTTAGGGAATAAACCTGTTCTCACCTGGAATAGTGTCAGTCTCTCTAGAGACTCTGATATCTGCTGGGCAGAGCTCAAATATTTACACAGGCTAGCTGTCTGAGGCGCTGTATTTGTGTCTGCACACTGCACTGCTTTATCATACAGAGTTCTCATAGATTTGTCAATACTGTCTCCATCCCTCCTCAAATGTTTAATGGTGTTTATCATGTTGTTTACAGCTTGAAAAAGAGTATAGGTCAAGGGCGAGAGAGTGTATCATCATGTCATATTATATATTATTGTATAGTATGTGTGTACATACTCAATATTTATACCGGGCTATTCAAAGCCGACCTGTGAAAATGTGTGTTCTAAATATAGGCTTAATTGTTCACAACAACAAAATTGTCAACCTAACAATTTTAGTGTGAAAAGGTTATTTCAATTCCAGATGTTCAATGTGGTCCTTAAAATAACAGTACAGATACTCCTGAATATTTGGATGCTAAGCCTAACTTAAAAATGCATGAATGTTATTATAAAATAGTGATGTGTGGAAATAAATCATGTTAGACATTTTCTCAAACCTAATGTTCCAGCAACTCATCTTAGACCTTCAGTATTAATTATGGTATTTGGTATCAACAGTTATCCTCAAATTTAAAATCTTCTCCAGTAGAGTAACTACTTTCTGCATTTCATGACATTAACTAAGAACATGGTCCAATGAGTTTAACAACTAGAATATGTCCCAAATATTTTTACATAATCATTTTAAAGGGTAGCTTCTGTTCTTTTTTTGAAAACCATTAAAAACATCTGTTCATTGTGATTTGTTTGAGAAATATGCTTGTGTCACATTTTCTTCTTAATACTACTGCATATGTTATACTACGCATTTTAAAGTTTTGCTGAAGTGTTTTTTAACTGTTATATCCCTCACATATACATTTTATGTTCATGTTTCCACTTTTCAAAAATATATAATACCCATATTGTTTTCCCGTACTTTTTAAATCATTGTTATGTTATTGCATATACTGTATATAAGATATGCTGCCCAGACAGCAGTGAATAATGATTGTCTATACCACTTGGTGTAACTGTAATTGTTGCAAATTGCCTCAGAAAATAGGCACACAAAAGCTGTGTGCTTTTTTTTCTTGAAATTCCGCCACACTGTACATTAGGAATGTGTGATCCTGTGTGAAGCCCAGCACACTGGAGATTTTCTGAAGGGTGAGATAAATGGTCTGACCTTCAATGAATGGCTCGCGTATTTGGCCCAAAGATTTTAATAGTGCTATAGCAGTAGGTCAGAACAGTGCTGCTCTTCTCATGAAAATGTCATAAACTGTGCACAATAAACCAGGCACATACACACACCTCTAGTCCCACCCACAGACAAGAACAATCACAAATAAGATCTCATTAACGTAACAATTGTTTCTCCCTCAAATCAATGAGATTAAATGCAGAGCAAATAGAGATATCTGTTTCTCAGATCTCTCCTTTCTCTCCTAAAACCCTACTGTACTGCACTTGTAATTTTCTCAGGAGATTAATAAAGTATCTATCTGTCTGTCTGTCTGTCTACGGTGTCCTCTAGACTTTCCTAGACCTTCATGATTTTCATCCATTTGCAACAAACTACATTCAGATTTGCCAAGATTTCTAAGGTTATAATTTATGGACTTGAGAATATGTCATTTAGTAGTTTTGTATAGACTTACAGTATACCACATGAACCCATGAAAGTGGATTTATTGGTCGGAGAGTTTGAGTGCATAAGGGCCGCACACTGAAATAAAAGGTGTATTTCAGAAAAATCACGCCCAATTCCCAACGTTAGCAGAAAATGACTGAAGTGCCCTTGAGCAAGGCAACTTCCCCCTAGTTGCTCCCTGGGTGCTACAGTGATAGCTGCCCACTGTGTTTACTACTCACCAGTATGGGAGAGGCAGAGGTCACATTTATAGGTCACAAGTATAGGTTACCATACCCTGACAAATACGTTACTTTCACAAACCTCTAGAAACAGTGGCATATATGCTCTTTATGCTCTTTATAAATTGATGTTCATTATTAAACCTCTCTCTCTCATATTTTTATCACATGCCATTGCAGTTCTCTTGTAGTGGTGCTGTAGTACGTATAGTATGACTGCTTATTTTTGCTTGCTTTCATATATTCACATACCAAAACTTCAAACATCTGCATTTTAATTTATCTGTGGGTTTGCATTAAAAAAAATCAGTAGCTTTACATTTCATATTTGCTTCATACAATATTTGAACTGGATGTGTCTGTCAGTCAAGGTTTTTGATCTGGCAATGATCATTTTGCTCAAATGCCTTTATACAGACTTTCTGTTTATCTTTTTTGTGGTAATTCAGAAAGGGGGGGGGGGGTGCAGAGATAAATGGCTTCTGAAGTGTTGATGCAGTAAGTACTGTACAAGGCCTCTTTCTCTCTATTTCACTCTCTCATCATAATTCCCTCTGATATATCTCCTGGGAACCAGCTTTACCTCAATATAAAACAGATCTAGCAGTCCCTCACCTAACCACATTCACTGGGATACACTCTGAGGCTGATAAACCAAGACTTCATGCCTGTACATGTACTGTATTGTAAGCATGTTATGTTAATACCGATAGGTGAAGAATTCCTGTCAGAGAAGGTTCTGGTGGAACTGTTGATTCGATCTGAAATGTGAAAGTAATTACATTTTAATGTTTGAGACACGCTTACAGCTGCCAGTTTATATTTGTAATCTAAGAGACATCCCAGATCTCAATCATGTATCAATAGGTTTTCACAGGGAGTAATGAGAATAAATAGAGATCAAATAAAGGTACTTTGTCACAAGAAAATATCCAATTAATATCCCGTTTGTCTTCTCTAGAGTTTGAATTTCAGAGCAATCTCAATGACGTCTCAAACTGTGCTCAGAATGTAAATACATAAATCAAAGCCAGAGATTGGTGTATAAACCATAAATCTTTTTCTTCAAATTCTTCCCAGACCAAATTATCTGTGCTATGCTATCAAAGGGGGGTTAAGCTTTGGCTGGTTAGCTCAAGAAGGTACCTGGAGGGTAAATCTGATTTTGTCAAATTCCCCTTTTCCCCTCATCAACATTCTGGTTTGTCCTAGAAAAAGAATTCCTGATACCCAACTAATCTGAGGGTAAAGTTTAGTGCAAATGAGGTTAGTACTGGGTTAGGGGTTAGCACATCATTCCTATTAGCCTCTTACTCCCCTCTGGTTTATGACATAGGCTATGCTGAGGGCAAGAGACAGGGGTTGTGTTAGAATCGTGTGTTATATATTCCAACTGCTATTTCATATGCATTGGTATGTTTTGAGAGTTTGTCACAGGTGTATTAGAACCCTTTGATTTATATATTGTTTTATTTTCTAGCACAATACTCTTACTGTATATCCAAAATTGTACAATTGGATGGACTTGTAAAATCATGTGAAACAATTACAATGAACTAAAAACTTTATCAAAATCTTTTGAGCTATGAAGAGAAAACTCATTCTTCTCTGGATTTCTCCCTGCCGGTTTTAATTAAAGTGACACTACTGTTTGCATAACTTAAACATTGTCATTTTCTCAAATAAATAAAATGTTTACAGCAGCAGATAAATAATAATGATCTTCAGCAGATGCAATCTGGATCAAGAAATTCGTCAAATTTTATTACCCTCAATTCCTAGTGCAAACTCTGTAGAAATGTGCCTTAATACCATCAAATTAATGGTTTATGGTTTGGTCTCATCCTGAAAGGGTTTTAACAGTTTTATTACTTTCATTAGCATGTGATAGCACATATTGTAAGTATGTCTACTGTAATTATCTATTGTAATTATTCCTACTAAATGTTTGTAGCTTTAGTGATTGTTTTAACTAAATGCAACCTGTAAATTTATAACACTTTTATGGCACATTAACTATTTTCACAGCCTAGGAATTTCTAAAGATCATAGCATGCGAAGAATGTTTTCAGTTCAAATAAAGATAAATTTGGTAGTACACAAACATAGCACAGTGGTGGGTTGTGTTTACAATGTATGAGGCATAAATTCTCTGTATATTTAGATGCATTTGACAAGGAATGTTGTTAAAATGAGAAATAATGTTTCAAATCAGCATGCGTTGGATTACATTACGTTACAATGATACAAAACGAATTTGCCTAATGTTCTCGGTTTCTGCCACAGACAGTACTTATGGGTTATGTATGTAGCTATCAGAGTAACATCCAACAAATAATATCTACCTTGTAGGTGTATGATTTGTTAATGATGTCCAAAAGAACTGAAAGCCTGCATTTATGCATGAGCGCAACTCAAATGCATTGCAAGGTCAGACGCGCAGCGAGCAGCTAGCAGCTAGCGTAGCAGCTCTTATTACTCATGAGCGTCACATTTGACAGGGTCCGAAACCTGCTCAACACACTCATGAGTCTCATGACAAAAACAACATATCAAAACACATTAGGGACTCACTTGAAAGGGAGAATTTGCAGAAAAACAACCCCCTATCACACAGAAAATTGAGACTAAAATGACATTATTGCTGGGAAATGTGTGTTTGTGTGTGTGTGCTGTACAAACTGCATGTGTGTATAATTTGTACTCTGAAGGTACCAATATTAAGGTTACCAATTTTTGACTTAAATGTTAATTAGTGTGTGTCAGGGGACCTTTGTGCAGCATCCAAACACAGCCATCACAAACCCTGCTGTGTGCACTGAGGCACACATGAAGGTCAGCTGACCTTTTCTTCTGAGAGCCACAATCAACAGCATGACTTCTTCTAACTGTGCCTTAAAACACGGTCACAAACTGAACAGATTTCCACTGGTTATGATTTCTTCATATCTACATTAACAGCTATTCACTTTATTACTTTCGAAATATTATTCAACAAAACTGAATTCAGACCCAGTTAGACCACACATACAAAATTATTTTTTAGGTCAAATAAAGTAGAAGTACAGCACAATTTTATTTTTGCAGTGTGATTTTCAAGACTATAGTCTAACCTTACTGCTCAGACAGAGACAGAATCACAGAGAAACTCTGCTGAAACATTTAAGAAACTCTTTAGCGCTGTGGCAAAAAGGCTTTGAAAAGAAGTGACTATGGGGAGAATTCATTAAGGATGAATTGTACTCACTGATAGCTGTCTATGCTGTTTTAGAGCCTAATTCACTAAGGGAATTATGCAAATAAGATAACAGACCAAATGCGTCTACAAAATCTGTGCTAAACACGATTTGCACGGCACAACTGCCAATCTTGCAAATCGGTTCTGAGAAGGCTATTCATACGCCGGGTACATGATGAGTGAAAGGTAAAAGACAGGGAAATATAAGTTAATTTTATGCTTTTAAACACATATATTTATTATTTTTTATATGTTGTTTGCAAAAGATCCATTTCAATACATAATATTTATTTTCAGTTGACTTTTAAACTGAAACATGGGAAAAACCTGGAATGGCCCTCAGTGCATAATGGTGTAAATGCAGCATCTACCAGCAGGGAATTAAGCTAAAACATGAAAGGGGCTGGTGGTATTAAAGTGCATTTTAGAAAATAAATTGTATTTCTGTAGTTGTTTATACAGATTAATATTAAACCTTTTTATTTATTCATTAAACTTCAGTGTCTTTTATTATTTTGCTGTTGCCCCCATTTTCCAAAACAAGCACATCTCTCTCCCATGATGCACTGCCACTCCTGACTCACTCCAGCTAAACAGAATGAAAGTCAGGAAACACAGAGCTTGACAACAGATTTTCTAAAATAAACAAACACTGCATTAAATTAACCCAAATATGTTATACATAAAGACTTATCTGAGTACAAAACAACAAAATTTGAGCAGCATTTCCTGAGAGGACAAATGAGGTTGATTAAATCTAAACTCTGTTTAGGGCTACACAGGTATGTAGAATGAAGCTGTACAGAGCTGCCTTTGGCAGTTTGATAAAGAGAATGTGTCTGATTGTATCACTTTAACAAGGCACCATCCAATAAACAGAGAACTGTGTCTGTTCTGAATGTGACATGTTACATGTCACTGTAAACAGAAAATGATGCATACTAAATATACATGCCCCACCAGATAACCTTGTGAATGTTATAGTAACTGTGTGTCACAATAATTCACAGTGTAAGTGGAGGTTATGAGGTTATAGACGGCATTAAAAGATAAGAAAATATTGAGCCTTTCTGTTTTATTTGGATTGTGTTTGACTTATTTTTAACAAGAATACACTAAAAATACCTTAGAGTTTTTGGTAGAGCCTTTAAAATATTGTTTTAACAGAAAACTGTTAGAAATATAAAAACAAACACAATAGAAAAGGCAGATTGTATTTGTAATTTTATAATAATAATTTCATTATTTGGTAAAACCAATAAGAAGAGCTTTACAGAATGTTTTCCAAAAAAGGGGCATTCAAACAAATTCACTTCATAACATTATAAACATCACATGACACAACATCATAAACATAAACATGCCTGAACTGTTTCCCTAAATTCAAATTCATTGATTTTTAATTGAATGGTTAAAAGTTCTGTCAAGTATATTGTAAAAACACACACTTTAAAGTGTTTGGAGAGCAAATAGGTTTTACTCTAAATCTTTTTCATAATGGGTATTGCAAAGTGGGTAATGGGTGTTACCAAAAAGATCAGCTAGCCAAGAGAGTTTTTTGGCCTCAAGCGAAAATTGAAACCAGGGTTGTACTAAAAGAACATTTAAAAGTATTTTAGAGGGACGTGGAAAGTGAATTAAGCCGAGACTTTATGAGATCTCTATCTTTGACTTTAGCAGGCCAGAAACAAACATCATCTATGTCCATATTGTAGAGAAGTTTCACGGAGCCATGCACACAGTAAAAGAGAGGGCAACAGCATCATTATGGCATAGCTGCCCAGTGAAGCTTGCTATGAGGGTCCAAACACATTAGCAGATTATGGGTTTGTATCTGGTTGACGTTGTTCATTAAGAGCCCAAAAAGACTGAACCCATGCGACTCTTTAATAGCATCTCATCCCATTTGCTTCAGTCATTCCTCCACAGATATCTTGAGCACTTTGGCTTGTTTTGATTCCCTCAGCACTCAGAGCTGTTTCAGGAAGAACCAAACATCACATTTTAGAAAGAGTCCTATGCAATAAAGAAAAACGTAAGCGCTGTGCCTCTTTTTTTAACTCTCATTTACGCCTTGCTGCTCCGCTGAATGGTTTCTCAGAAGGTTAACCCAAGAGGACCACAGAAATGAAAAGATGGTGCATTACATCAAATTTAAGTGAATTTATTCTGATGTGACACTGAATTGTGCTACACATTGAAACTGTGAAAATATGCAATAGTCTCCAAAGGAGGATAATAATGCCCTTTAAATAGTGAATCTGACTGTATGACATGACCAAAGCTGATAATGTCAAGTGCGCACAGCTTGTTCCTCTGCACACATTCAAAGACTCATGTTGATGTGCACTTTACATTCTCACAATCGCAGGTCAAGAGCTGATTTTTGACAATATGGTAACAATGTTAGGTCTATGCTTTATGGTTCTAATGCAGTGCAAAGAACCTTGGGAGTGGAGTGTCCATCAGTTCAATCGAACATTCGTCTTGAAGTGCCCTTTAAAGCAGTTATTTTTGAGTACTGCAGTTTTAGAATGACCCTGCAACATGGCTGCCACAACTGTTTTCTTTTACAGTCCTCCACATACATTAGCATTTTTATCTGTCTGGTTCATTAGTTATTTAGATTATTTTTAGATTGCATTTTTTTTTACATATACACAGCATTACATTTGAATAATCACAATCTATCATTGAAATTTATACAGTGTTTAAAAAAAACACAAAAATATATTCAGTATGAACAAACACCTTGTTAAAGGAAGTATGTCATTCCTTTACTGGAAGTATATCATTATTTTGTCTGCACAAGATTCAGCTTCATAACCATGGATGAGTAAAATCATCAGTGTAAAATTACCATTTCCAAGAAAACACATTTTTCACTGGCGAATTTGAAAAGATCAAATAATGACAAAAGGGATTTTAATTTTATTCAAAGTTGAACGTAAAATTAAATTAATAATATTAATATTCTTTTAGAGTATCTCATTAAACCAGTATCTATGTCTCAGGTAAAGTAGTGTGAATAACCAGGGCGACGTTAGATTTAACGCCTTGATTTTCACATAGGATAATAGCTGACCTTGGAGCTATTTATAAACTAAGCACCTTTATGAATTTGATCTCAGTCTCATTTCAATCACTGTGGCATCTCAGAGTATTTTTTAGTTTAAATAGATTGCCAGTTAATAGGCTGACTTATGTCTAATATGCTCTGAAAA